>JAAWVA010000875.1:0-16599 GCA_015227895.2 Colaptes auratus | reverse complement strand
TTCTATTGCTCATTACCTTTGAGAAGAGACACACAACTTCTCTACAATGTCCTTTCAGGTAGTTGTAGAGAGGATGAGTCCTCCCCTTAGTCTCCTCTTCTCCAAACTGAACAGCCCCCAGTCCTTCAGTTGCTCTTCATTAGATTTATTCTCCAGGCCCTTCACCAGCTTCACTGCCCTCCTCTGCACTTGATCCAGGACCTTGATATCTCATGCACTGACAGATGCCCAAACAGGACACTGTATTCAAGGTGTGGCCTCACACCAGTATAGGGAACCATCACCTCCCTGTCCTTCCAGTACAGGAGTCAGTCAAAAAAGGCTTGACTAGACTCCTTGACTAGAAAGGGGTATCTGAAAGGTATAGGTGAAATGAAGCTGTATATACAGTAAGGTGAAATGGACCCTAGCACAGGATACTACTATGACCTGAATTCTTCCATAACATAAGAGGGAAATTTCACCTTGACACACATTACTCATGTGCACATGGAAATCTAGAAGCCAAATTTAACTTCTTATTCCTGTACTAAACCTATCATATTGAAATCCTAGTTTGGGTGAAACTTACAAACTGAAGAGAAAATGCTGCACTCAAAAGACTGCACCTTTATGTTTCTATTTTGCATTTCTTCTCAAGACAGAAATCCCATTTGGAGTCAAGCATTAGCACATTATTAGCTCTGGAGAAGAAAAGGCAAAGCTTATACCTGAACTGGAGTTCATATCTAAACATTGTGAATTAAAGCCTTTGCTTTGGATTTCTATAAATTTAGGATTACGAGTGCTTAGAAAGAACATTGCTTCCAGCAGAGCAGCTCTCAGGGCTCTCAGGGTATGTCAGAGACATAAGCAATTTTACATTTTGAAACAAACACATAATGTTCCTGTTTAGGCTCCAGTTTAGGCTCCAGTATATACTACAACCTATTAAATGGATCATTGCTTTCTGCATTCTTAGCAAAATCTGCTTTCAAGATTCCTTATCTACACATACCACACACCTACAATCTTTCGGAAAGTTGTCATGCCTTCCCAGCTCATTGATGTCTGTGACTTGGAGTCTACATGGCTGCAGGGTGTCTTCTCCTATTTGTTTTGCTCCTGTGGCATCCTGGAACTTGAGTGACGGTCCCTTTGATACCCTTTGTGTTTGGTATACTCAAAGCAATGAAACTTCCTGCTGCAGGAGGCACTCATCATCTACCATGGAAGTCATGTCAAGTCAGGTACCTTCAAAGAAGGATGAAAACCAGGCAGTACATTGCTTAGAAACCCACATTAGCCAGAAGCAAGAAACAGTGAACACCAGACAGCAGGAGCTATGCCTGCTCAGGATCCACAAGGCAGTGTCTGCTTTCATTCTCTATGCTGGTGGGGTCAGCTCCACTGGTAGCCTGCAGGGATCCAAACCTCCCCTGGCACAGCTTGAGACTGTGTCCTCTGTGTCTGGTGCTGGTTGCCTGGGAGAAGAGACCAACCCCCACCTGGCTACAACCTCCCTTCAGGTAGTTGTAGACAGCAATAAAGCCTCCTCTGAGTCTCCTCCTCTCCAGGCTAAGCAACCCCAGTCCCCTCAGCCTCTCCTCAGAGGCTTGTGTTCCAAACCCCTCACCAACTTTGTTGCCCTTCTCTGGACATGTTCCAGCAAGTCAACTCCTTCCTAAACTGAGGGGCCCAGACTGGACATAGGACTTGAGGTGTGGCCTAACCAGTGCTGAGTACAGGGGGAGAATGACTTCCCTGCTCCTGCTGGCCTCACTGTTCCTGATACAGGCCAGGATGCCACTGGCCTTCTTGGCCACCTGGGCACACTGCGGCTTGTGTTCAACTTACTATCGACCAGTACCCCCAGGTCCCTTTCTGCCTGTGGAGTCACCAACACTGGAGGTTTTAAGAAGAGACTGGATGGGGTACTTGGTGCCATGGTTTAGTTGATTAGATGGTTTTGATGATAGTTGGACTCGATGATCTCGAAGCTCTCTTCCAACCTGGTTAATTCTATTCTATTCTGAAAAATCCCTTTCTCTGAAGAGCAGTTCTGCCATCATGCTATAGGGAAATACATCTCTGGAAATACATGTCTTTCCCCTGCTGAAGCCAACATAGCAAGTGCCAGAAGCCTCAGGGCTGACTGTATAGGAGCTGTGAGTTGAGGCAAGGCTAATGGTGTCAGTGGCCTCATGGGCCAGGACTCAGCCTCACAGGGTTTGAACAAGAAGAGCAGAGCAGGTTGAGAGGTGGCAAATGGGGTCACCCAAGAGTGCTTCAAAGGTGCACAACTGTACCACATCCATGCCAGCCCTAATCTATAAAAGACCCCAAATACACTCACATCTAACAAGGCAGTGATAAAGAATACCCTTTTTGCATCCTGTTTTCATACAGCAGTGTATCCTGCAACCTGTTCGAAGTATCCATGCCTTTCACTGCACATGGTCCCTTCCCAAGCTGCCATTTTCACAAGGATGAAGGGATAGAAGCAGCCCGTACAAAAGGGCCATGCCCTCCAGCTACACACCTTCACATCAGAGAAGCTAAAGTGGTCCCTGAGGGCAGCAAGGCTAAGTCAGATGTCAGCAGTACAAAGGAAACACACAACCACCCCAAAAAAAGAGGACTAATAAGAGAGCTAAAATTCTTACTGCCCCACAGTGAATCATGTCTGGATCATGTCCTCTAAGATTGCCTGGCCTGAGTACCTTCTGAAATATAGAAGATGACATAACATGAGAATTTAATAGAGAAGCACTATTCCAGTAGGATCCTAACAACTAAGCAAAGAAAATGCATAAATTGGGAAGGATGACTTAATTGTCTTAATACTGTCTCCAGGCTGCAACAAAGCAACAACTAAATGCAAAATCAAAATTGCCTTTGTGTAATGCTAGGGTTAATATTATTTGCACAGCAGGAATGAAGTGACAGAATAACATCACTGGAGCTGCTTAGGAAGAGACTTGATGGGGTACTTGGTGCCATGGTTTAGTTGATTAGATGGTGTTGGATGATAGGTTGGACTCGATGATCTCGAAGCTCTCTTCCAACCTGGTTTATTCTATTCTATTCTATTCTATTCTATTCTATTCTATTCTATTCTATTCCATGCCATTCCATTCTACTCTACTCTACTCTACTCTACTCTACTCTACTCTACTCTACTCTACTCTATTCTGTTCCATTCCATTCCATTCCATTCCATTCCATTCCATTCCATTCCATCCATTCCATTCCATTCCATTCCATTCCATTATTTGTCTGCCAAGTCAGACAAAATGGATCCATGCAAAGAATTTTATATGTAAAGAAAGAAACACGTGGCTCACTAGAGCGTAAAATTAGGACTCATATCATTACAATACTAGAACTAATCTAATCTGTATCACAGATCATGTCACCATAGCCGTAGTGTTTTTGAAAGACATAATACAGCCTGTTCTGCCAGGGAATTGTGTTGTTTCACTTACTGCCACTAGAGGTCATATGTTCCACGTTGTACTGCAACAGGTCCAAGTAAACTGGACAGCTGAGACTGAGTACAGCTGTTTGACAAGATTCCAAACATTTAACTGCATCTGTGTAAGAAAGCGGTCTGAAGAGACGAATTTATCGTGAATAAGATTAATCACTGCCGGTATTAGCAAGGCTTAAAGTCTCTCTGTTCTTGGCTAAGTTACTCTGTCACCTAAAAAAAATAAAATAAAATAAGCACCTTCTGAAACGAAACTTTCTGAAATCTCAGACACTGCAATCTCCTAGCCCCTACTGTTTTCCCTTGCCCTTTCCTATCCCCTGCTAAAGCCTGCTTTCTGTCCTGCATCCATCAATTACAGTGGCAGCTGCCACCAGTTTATACCGTATCTGGAAAGCAGAGTGAATTCTGTTCTAGAGTGACTAATGCCAAGTTCAGTGCTCATGACCTTCAAGGTCATAGCCTCTTCAGTGAGGCATTTTTATTGTAAGGCAACTATCTTCCACAGGGACAGTTTGGTTTCAAAATAGCACAAATAGGTGACCAGAGTTATGAATGCACTATAAAATGGTGCAAAGGAACAATCATAACTTTCCATGTGAAAATTCAAGTAAGGGCAAAAGAATGGGAATAGGATAGGATAGGATAGGATAGGATAGGATAGGATAGGATAGGATAGGATAGGATAGGATAGGATAGGATAGGATAAACCAGGTTGGAAGAGACCTTTGAGATCATCGAGTCCAACCTACCATCCAACATTATCTAATCAACTAAACCATAGTACCAAGTGCCCCATACAGTCTCTTCCTAAATACCTCCAGTGTTGGTTATTCCACCACCTCCCTGGGCAGCCCATTCCAATGGCAAATCACTCTCTCTAGGAAGAACTTCTTCCTAACATCCAGCCTAAACCTCCCCTGGTGCAGCTTGAGACCTCTTGTGTCCCCTTGCTCTGGTGCTGGTTGCCTGGGAGAAGAGACCAGGCTCCAACTGGCTACAACCTCCCTTCAGGTAGTTGCAGACAGCAATAGGGGAATGGGCTCGTAGGGAAGAATATACAACTCAATATAGGAAGGAGAAAAAGGGTGGACAACCTGTGGGGAAATATGGACATGTTGAAGTAGTTAGCTGAGTTTTCCTCGCAATGGTCTGATCTCATTCAAATCTGCAAGTAATTGATGACTACACCCTTCATGCACAAATGAAACTCTGAAAATTTGCAGGACGTGAGGTTAAAGGCAATGCTCTAACCCAGGTGTAGCATGTCCTACAGAGCCACCCACTTTCTCATTTTCAACAGTGCCAAGTGCCAGCTCCTGCATTTGGGTCACAAGAACCCCAGGAGCACTACAGGCTTGGGGAAGAGTGACTGGAAAGGTGCCTAGCAGAGAAAGACCTGAGGGTCTTGATCGACAACCAGCAGTGTGCTCAGGTGGCCAAGAAGGCCAACAGCATCCTGGTCTGTACTAGGAACAGTGCAACCTGCAGCACCAGGGAAGGATTGTCCCTCTATAATCAGCACTGGTGAGGCTTCACCTAGAATACTGTGTTTGGTTTTGAGCCCACCACTACAAGAAAGATGGTGAGGTGCTAGAGTGGGTCCGAGAAGACCAACAAAGTTGGTGAAGGGTCTAGAGAAGAGGTTGTATGAGGAGCAATGCAGGGAACTGGGGTTGTTTAAGTCTGGAGGAGACCTTAGTGTTCTCTGTAACTACCTTAAGGAGGTTGTAGTAAAGTAGGTTTTGGTCTCTTCTCCCTAGTAATAAGTGATAGGATGAGAGGAAATTGCCTCAGATTGTGCCAGTGGAGGTTCAGGTTGGATGTTAGAAGAAACTTGCTCACTGAAAGGGTTGTTAAGCATTGGAACACATTGCCCAGGGAAGTGGTGGAATCCCATCCCTGGAGGTTTTTTAAAGATACATAGATGTGGTACTAAGAGACATGGTTTATGACCAGACATAAGGAGTTAGATAATGTTTAGACTTGATGATCTTAAGGCCTTTTCCAACCAAATTATTCTGATTCTAAACATGCAACTCTAGGATAGATCCTCAGTTGATATTTTTTTTCTGAAGAGGATTATCCAAGATTCTGCAGTGGAGGTCAATAAAGCTAGGTGGGGGGGAAGGAGAAAAGAGAACTTTGATACCATAGCTGTAAAAGAAAACCTATGAATAGGTAGGTGTGCAGTAACATAGAGAGCATGGAAATAAACAAAAGAAAACAAAGCGGCATGGTAAGAAAGTACAGGTTGCTTAAATACTTGTGTAAGATTCTACAGTGCCCTCCACTCAACACTGCTGGAAAAGGGACTTAAATTTGAAGAAAAAAAATCTGATTAGGGTGCTCCTACATTAGCAAATAATTTGGTATTGTCTTCCTTGTGCATCCAGATTGCTTACAGCATCTGATGTTCTAATACAGGAGTCTTCATCTGACCTGGTTTTCATTACCAAGGTAATGAAAATGCAACGGAAAACTATAATGGAACACACTTGGAAGCAGGGAAAGGAAGTGTAAAATTTTGCTTATTATAGATGAGTAGCTAATATCCATGAAGCCACAAAAGAGATGGAGAAATTACAGATGAAGGCCGAGCAACTGATGTCATTTACCTGGACCCCTGAGCAAAGCCTTTGACTCTGTTCTGCAGCACATCCCAGTCTCCAAGCCTTGCAGTAGGGTTTGATGCATGGACCATTCAGTGGATACAGAACTGGCTTGAGGGCCCACCCAAAGGGCAGCTCTCAATGGGTCCATGTCCAAGTGGAGGCCAGTGACAAGTGGAGTCCCTCAGGGACCAGTCCTGGGACCAGTCTTGTTTAACATCTTTGATGGTGCCATGACAATGGCATTGAGTGCACCCTCAGCAAGTTTGCTGATGACACCAAGCTGTGTGGTGCAGCAGGCACGCTGGAGGGAAGGGATGCCATCCAGAGGGACCTGGACAGGCTGGAGAGGTGGGCACAAGCCAACCTCATGAGCTTCAACAAGACCAAGTGCAAGGTCCTGTGTCTGCGTCAGGGCAGTCCCAGGCACTGATACAGACTGGGAAGAGACTGGCTCAAGCGCAGCTCTGAAGAAAAGGATTTGGGGGTGCTAGTGGATGAGAAGCTCAACAGGAATGACCAGTGTGCACTTGCAGCCCAGAAAGCCAATCCCATTCTGGGCTGCATCAAGAGAAGCATAGCCAGCAGGTCGAGGGAAGTGATTTTCCCTTTCTACTCCACTCTGGTGAGACCCCACCTGGGCTACTGCATCCAGTTCTTCAGCCTCTATTACAGGAAGGATCTGGAGGTGCTGGAACGTGTCCAGAGAAGGGCCACGAGGAGCTGGAGCTCCTCTCCTATGAAGACAGACCGAGGGAGCTGGGGCTGCTCAGTCTGCAGAAGAGAAGGCTCCAAAGAGACCTAATTGTGGCCTTCCAGTATCTACAAGAAAGCTGGGGAGGGACTTTTTAGGCTGTCAGGTAGTGATAGGACTAAGGGGAATGAAACAAAACTAGAAATGGGTAGATTCAGATTGGATGTTAGGAATAAGTTCTTCCCCATGAGGGTGGTGAGACACTGGAACAGGTTGCCCAGGGAGGTGGTGGAAGCCCCATCCCTGGAGGTTTTTAAGGCCAGGCTGGATGTGGCTCTGAGCAACCTGATGTAGTGTGAGGCCTCTCTGCCCATGGCAGGGGGGTTGGAACTAGATGATTCTTGAGGTCCCTTCCAACCCTAACAATTCTATGATTCTGTGAATTCTATGAAGAAAGATGCCATGCTTCTTTTATTTTTCCATCTGTGTCCCAATCTATCCCCTATGATCAAGTTATAAACTGCTCTTCTTAATGACTTAACAGCCAGACAAATATTCACTCCCACACACATCATCTGTGGTAAAGGAGCCTGTATAACTTGTGTCATTTTGTTGTGGCACATAAAGAAGAAAGTATAGCCTGTCTTTGCTATGAATGCTGCATTCTCTGGTATTCTTCTGGTATTATTTTATGAAACTAGATTTTCAGTATTGTTGAAAATATTGTGCAGTAATTAGCCAACCATAAATATTTAAATCTCTCAGCGACATCCTGTAACTGCCAAGCTTCTTAATTAACAATAATGAGCAAGGGAATCAAACTAGTGATAACAGAACAAAGTAGGAACAAGGTAATGTATTGCCAAAGTTTTTTTTTGCTAATTTATTTGTAGAGATTATTTAATTTCTTATGCAGTGATTTATGATTAGAATCACAGAATCATAAGGTTGGAAGAGACCTCAGAGATCATCAAGTCCAACCTATTACCTAAGTCTCAAGCTGTGCCAGGGAGGTTAGACTGGATGTTAGGAAGAAGTTCTATACACAGAGAGTGATTGCCCATTGGAATGGGCTGCCCGGGAGGTGGTGGAGTCACCTTCATTGGAGTGTGTTCAGGAGAGACTTGATGGGGTGCTTGGTGCCATGGTTTAGTTGTTCAGGTGGGTTGGATTGGTTGTGGGTTGGACGCGATGATCTTGAAGGTCTCTTCCAACCTGGTGTATTGTATTGTATTGTATTGTATTGTATTGTATTGTATTGTATTGTATCCCTGACTAACTAAACCGTGCTCCAAGTGCCATATCCTCCTTTTTTGATCACCTCCAGGGATAGTAACTCCACCACCTCCATGGGCAGCACATTCTGAGGGCCAATTACTCTTTCTGGAGAACTTTCTTCTCCCTCCAGCCTAAACATCCCCTGGCACAGCTTGAGACTGTGTCCTCTTGTTCTGGTGCTGGTTGCCTGGGAGAAGAGACCAACACCCACCTGGATACAACCTCCCTTCATGTAGTTGTAGACAGCAGTAAGGTCTGCCCTGAGCCTCCTCTGCTCCAGGGTAAACACCCCAGCTCCTCAGCCTCTCCTCACAAGCTGTGCTCCAGACCTCTCACCAGCCTCGTTGCCCTTCTCTGGACTAGTGCCAATTAGAATTCTATCATCATTGTTATTTTAGTAAAATCCTTTCACTCTGACAAATGCCAATCTGTTCAAATTGAGACATCCTGCAGTAACATCTGAATGCAAGAAAAATATTTATGGAGAAAAAATACACTCCCAAAGGTTGCACCCATGGAAAATTTACAGGAACAAGCTGGGAGGCATCTGCACAGATGGACAGGACTATCCACAGCTTCTCTCTTCCATGCTCTAGCACTGATTTGAATGGCTTCACCCCAGGAACCAAAGGCTCTACCAAAAACACAGACCTGTGGACAGAGGATGCAAACATGGCTGTGCTGCTCTAGGCAGCAATGGCGCTCCAGCCTAACTTGGCTTGCACCTTTGGCCAGGGACTTCTGTGCTGGTTGACAGCACTGCATTAGCAAAAGTTGCAGCACTTTGCCCAGGCTCCCAGCCCAACCTTGTGGTGCTCCCCATCCAAAAAAGAGCTCCTATGTATGGCAGGACTTCATGGTGCTCCAGCAAGAAGAATTAGTGCATCTGAGCCTCACCTTCTGTTCTGTTCTGTTTCAGTGATCCAATTAAACAGTTTTCACAAATGCAGGTTTGCCCTTCAAGTCCTTCAGCCCCAGAGCTTTATAGATACTCACAGGTGATGTGTGATGCAGCTCCCAGAACAGCTGTCTGCCTCTAAGCACTTTTTAACATTATTGATGAAAGCAGGTGTGTACTGGTTCCAAAGCAGTGTACAAACAATCCTCTCAAGGTAACACCATTCTCTCTGTGTATGCAAAGAAAAACAAAACCACAAAAAAAAGATACAGGCAGCTTTGCCCTGAACAAAACTTTCTTTAGATTTCACCAATGATTATGCAAATAGTTGGGAAGTGGTTTACAGTACCTGAGTTTTGCATGCAATTGATGCTCTTCCATTGTCAGTGCCAGCTTATGATGCCCCTCTGCTGATCTGCTGGATCTCTACTTTTCCTCATCAGTACAAAACCAACAGAAAATAGCTCCATTCTACCAGTGCTGACATAGGAGGTTATTGTAATAATAATACAATAATAATACAATAATAATAATAATACAATACACCAGGTTGGAAGAGACCTTCAAGATCATCACGTCCAACCTATCAACCAATCCAACCCACCTAAATACAATACAATCCAATACAGTACAATACAACCCACCTAAACAACTAAACAACTAAACGGTGGCACCAAGCACCCCATCAAGCCTCTTCTTGAACACCTCCAATGAAGGTGACTCAACCACCTCCACGGGCAGCCCATTCCAATGGGCAATCACTCTCTCTGTAGAGAACTTCTTCCTAACATCCAGTCTAAACCTGTCCTGGCACAGCCTGAGACTGTGTCCTCTTGTTCTGGTGCTGCATGCCTGGGAGAAGAGACCAACCTCTGCCTGGCTACAACCTCCCTTCAGGTAGTTGTAGAGAGCAAGAAGGTCACCCCTGAGTCTCCTCCTCTCCAGGCTAAGCAACCCCAGCTCTCTCAGCCTTTCCTCATAGGGCTTGTCTTCCAAACCCCTCACCACCCTTGTTGCCCTTGCCTGGACACACTCCAGCAAGACAACATCCTTCCTAAACTGAGGGGCCCAGAACTGGACACAGGACTCTAGGTGTGGCCTAACCAGTGCAGTGTACAGGGGCAGAATGACCTCCCTGCTCCTGCTGGCCACACTGTTTCTGATGCAGCCCAGGATGCCATTGGCCTTCTTGGCTGCCTGGGCACACTGCAGGCTCATGTTCAGCCTACAATCAACCACTAACCCCAGGTCCCTCTCTGCCTGGCTGCTCTCCAACCACTCTGACCCCAGCCTGTAGCACTGCATGGGGTTGCTGTGGCCAATGTGCAGAACCCGGCACTTGGATGTGTTCAATCTCCTCCCTTGGACTCTGCCCATCTGTCCAGCCGTTTGAGGTCCCTCTGCAAAGCCTCTCTGCCCTCCAGCAGATCAACTCCTGCCCCCAGCTTGGTGTCGTCTGCAAATTTACTGATGATAGACTCGATGCCCTCATCCAGATCATCAATAAAGATGTTGAAGAGCATGGGGCCCAGCACTGATCCCTGGGGCACACCACTAGTGCCTGGCCGCCAGCCGGATGTGGCACCATTCACCACCACTCTCTGGGCTCAGCCTCCAGCCAGTTCCTAACCCAACGCAGTGTGCTCCCATCCAAGCCATGGGCTGCCAGCTTGGCCAGGAGTTTGCTGTGGGGGATGGTGTCAAAGGCCTTGCTGAGGTCCAGGTAGACCACATCCACAGGCCTCCCCACATTGAATTTTTAGCCATAGAAAAGGTAGAAGAGCTCAGAGGTCACACAGACTGTTGTGATGGCAGGGATGCTTGAGCAAGAAAGGGGCGAGCAATCGTGAAACTTCTCCCAGATGCCTAAATAAAATTTCACCTGTCTCATTAAGTTCACAGAATCAAACAGTGCACTGGGTTGGAAGGGACCTCTAAAAGTCATCTACACACACACCACTCTCCACCCACAATCCTTCCCCCACAGTAAGAAGGGACATTCCCAACCAGATGAGGTTGCTCAGTGCCCCATCAAACCTGAACTTGAATGTCTCCAGGGATGGGGTCTCTACCATCTCCCTGGGAATGTTCAACACATTCATAATACTCCCTAAGATACAGAGCCACCCCCTGCCTCCTCCTTCTTCCTCGTCTAGCCCTTCTTAAGTGTTTGTAGCCATTGGCAGCAGCACTCCAGTCATGTGAGACATCCTACAACATTTCTGAAATTGCCACTATATCACAGCACTCCTGATGCACAATGGTTTCCAGTTCCTCCTGGGTTTTGCCCATGCCACATCAGTTAGTGTAAATGCATTTCAGCTGGTTTAATGCTCCCACCACTTTTTGCATGGAAAAGTCCTAATCCTACCTGTTCCCGACACTCTGTGGTTGCTAACCCATCAATAACCCTTATTCATAGTTTTCATCATAGTTTCAGTTAGGGTTGGAAGGGACCACAAGATCATCTAGTTCCAACCCCCCTGCCAGGGCAGGGACACTCTACCCTAGATCAGGCTGGACAGAGCCTCGTCCAGCCTGCTCTTAAACACCGCCAGGACAGGGCCTCACCCCTCCCTGGACAACCCATTCCAGGCTTCACCACCCTCACGGTGAAGACTTCCTCCTCACATCCAGCCTGAATCTCCCCCCTCCAGCTTCATCCCATTCCCCCTAGTCCTATCACTCCTGATAGTCTGAAAAGTCCCTCCCCACCTTCTTGTAGGCCCCCTTCAGATACTGGAAGGCCAAATGAGGTCACCTCGGAGCCTTCTCTTCTCCAGAACTACACCCAACTCCTTCAGTCTGTCCTCATAGGAGAGGTGCTCCAGCCCTCTGATCATCCTCGTGCCCTTCTCTGGACACGCTCCAGCACCTCCAGATCCCTCTTGGAATAGGGGGCTCCAGAACTGGACGCAGTACTCCAGGTGGGGTCTCACCAGAGCTGAGTGAGGGGGAGAATCACCTCCCTTGACCTGCTGGCCACACTTCTCCTGATGCAGCCCGGATCTGATTGGCTTTCTGGGCTGCAAGTGCACATGAGAGCTCATGTTGAGCTTCTCCTCCACCAGCACCCCCAAGTCTCTCTCCTCAGGGCTGCTCCCCAGCCAGTCCCTGCCCAGCCGGTTTGTGCCTGGGATTGCCTCGACCCAGATGCAGGCCCTGCACTTGGTCTTGCTGAAGCTCATGAGGTTGGCCTGTGCCCACCTCTCCAGCTGTCAAGGTCCCTCTGGATGGCATCCCTTCCCTCCAGCGTGTCTGCTGCACCACACAGCTTGGTGTCATCAGCAAACTTGCTGGGGTGCACTCAATGCCACTGTCCATGTCACCCACAAAGATGTTGAACAAGACTGTCCCAGGACTGATCCCTGATGGACTCCGCTTGTCCCTGGCCTCCACTGGGACAGGACCCATTGACAGCCCCTCTTTGGGTGCGGCCATCAAGCATCTCCATGGATCTCCCATTCCCCTTGCTATCACACCGTCCTTCAAGCATTGTGTGCTCCCTTCAGGCTATTCTAGCATGCCTAGTTTTGTGCTCTTCCTCCTTTAAATCTGGTTTAAAGCTCTTTCAATAAACCCTTTCAGCTCCTGTGCTAGGATCCTTTTCCGCCTTTGAGAGTGGTGTATCCCATCTGTTGCCAGCAGGCCTGGTGTCCTGTAATCTCAGAATCATAGAATCAATAAGTTGGAAAAGACTCAAAGATCATCAAGTCCAACCTGTCACCCAACACCTCATGACTACTAAACCTGCACCAGTGCCACATCCAATCCCTCTTGACAGCGCCAGGGATGGTGACCCCCCACCTCCCAGGGCAGCACTTCAATGGATACAATTCCTCTCTGCGAGAACTTCTCTCCTCACCTCGAGCCTAAACTTCCTGGTGCAGTTTGAGACTGTGTCCTCTTTTCTGGGTGCTGTTGCCTGGGAGAAGAGACCATCCACGATTAAAAGACCCAACGTCCTGCTGGTGACACAGGACTGAGAGCCAGGCATGATCTGCTGACTCTTTATGTTTGTTCCCCTCATCACTCCCCAAATTGGAGGGTATAGAGTAGGACACTGCTTGTGCTTCTAATCCCTTAACCAGTCAAACCAGGTCCCTGACCTCTCTCTTCATTATCAGAAGAGGCCAACCAAGTAAAACTCAGGAAATACTATGATGAATTAAAATGATGCCCAAATAATATGGAAGTCTAGTTGTTTTCCAGCAGATATGTGGGTTCTCACACAGCTGGACTCACCAGAGCTTCAGAAAAAAAAAATGAATGCACAATATATAACAAAAACCTCCAGTGGGAACTGGAGGAATTCAGAGACTTAGCTCGCATTCCTATTGCTAGGGTGGGATGTGACTAGGCCAAAGCCTCTTGCAGACACAGGTGATAACAAGGCAGACAAACTCTCCCTAGAAATAGTGACAATAATGATGACATTCTTGTTTTTATTGTGGCCAAGCCTAGAGCCACATTACTGAGATCAAGTAGGATCAAAGCTGAAGGTAGAAAGTAAAAGGTGCCACATTTCTTTGGCAAGAGTATTGTTTCTCTAAAAATGAAAAGAAATAACACCTATCCATACATCTTTCCTTTCCTTGGAACAAACACAAGCAGCCTAGTAAAGAGGCTGACAATAGCCATCAGAGCCCTGGAACAACCAGTCCATCACACATAGCTGCTAGGCCCAGTGCTTTGAGATGGTTATGTTATCTGGAGATGAACAAGGGACTTCAGCTATTTCTCTTTGGCTTTTACATAGAAAACCCACTTCTTTCTCTCTTCCTTCCCCACACAGTCAGAACAAGGACAAAAATTATCTTCTCTGGAGTTTCATAGATATCATAGAATCCAGAATCAAGTCCACCTGTTACCCAGCACCTCAGGACGACTAAAACCGGCACCAAGTTCCACGTCAATCCCCCCTTGAACCCCTCCAGGGACGGTGACTCCACCACCTCCCTGGGCAGCACATTCTAATGGCCAACAACTCTCTCTGTGAAGAACATCACTCCTCACCTTGAGCCTAACCTTCCCCTGGCACAGCTTGAGACTGTGTCCTCTTTTTTCTGGTGCTGGTTGGCCTGGGAGAAGAGACCAGCCCCTACCTGGCTCACACCTCCCTTCAGGTAGTTGTAGAGAGCAATAAGGTCTCCCCTGAGCCTCCTCTTCTCCAGGCTAAACAATCCAGCTCCCTCCCCTCTCCTCGGGCTTGTGCTCAAGGCCCTCGCCCTCCCCAGCCTTGTTGCCCTTCTCTGGACACGTTCAAGTGTCTGTGTCCTTCTTAAATTGAGGGGCCCAGAACTGACACAGTACTCAAGGTGTGGCCTAACCAGTGCTTTTGGTAAATAGATTTAATAATGTGGGGTTTGGGTTGGGATTTTTGTTTGTTTAATTTGGGGTTGGTTGGGGTTTTTTATTTTGGGGGTGGGTGTTGTGGGTGTTTCTTGGTGGTTTTGGCTTTGGTTTTGTTTTTTTCTGAGAGTTGGTTGGTTGGTTGCTTGCTTGCTTTTGTGCTGCTGTTGTTTGGCTGTTTCCTGTATATAATATCTTTTAAAAAGGATTTTTTCCAAAGTAGTATACAACCATGATTCCTCTGAAAACAAAGTTTGTATTCTGAAACTAGTTACACATTTTAAAATACCCCCATCAATTGTAGTTTATTTACATATTTATTCAGTATTTATGTGCACATGTATTACATGTACAAGAAACCCCAGTAGTGCAAGTGCATACATAGACTACCATCATTTGAAAGGCACAGCAACAGGCAAGGAAGCTCCAGGTTTTTGCAAAAAAGAAGAAAATTAATGATTTGTGATTACTCAGTTAAAAATCTTGTTAGCAGACACTACCAGACAAAAGTATATATGTGGCATAACGGATGTCCCCGAGATGGAATGAAGATATGCACCCAGTTATGCCAATGTGCTCTGCTGAGACCTCACCTGGAGTACTGTGTATAGTCTGAAGCCCTCCAGTATAAGAAGGACACAGACCTGATGGAGTTGGTCAAGAGGAGCGCCACGAGAATGATCGGGGGTTGGAGTAGCTCTGCTATGAGGACAGGCTGAGGAAATTGGAGCTGTTCAGCCTGGAGAAGAGGAGGCCCTGGAGAGACCTAGTAGCAGCCTTCCAGTACCTGAAGGGCCATAGAAAAGATGGAGAGGGACTGTTTTATAAGGCCTGCAGTGACAGGACAAGAGGCAATGGCTTCAAACTAGACAAGGGCAGATATAGATTGGATATCAGGAGCAGTTTCTTTACTATGAGGGTGGTGACATGACAAGGTTGCCAGGGAGGTGGTTGAAGCCCCTTCCTGGAGATATTCAAAGTAAGGCTTGATGAGGCCCTGGACAACTTGATCTAGTTAAGGATGTCCCTGCTGACTGTGGGAAGGTTGGACTAGATGACCTTTGGAGGTCCCTTCCAGCCCAGACCATTCTATGATCCTACGATTTCACATAGTTATTTTTTAGACAATTAATATTTAAATTATCAAAATTAATCCTTTCCCTATCTCACATAAAATTCATAACTTGTATTTTCTGTCTTTCATTAACGTAACATTATTAAGGGTTATCTGCAAAAACAGAAATCAATGCTTTAAAAAACCTTCTGTGATGCTGAAAATAAATTTAACTTAGACTTTCCATCTTGTATACTACATGAGAGATTCTTTTCTTACCTGCCATTTATGACAGTGATACAATGTGAAAGCAAATTGCAATCTGTAATTTGGGAAATGTTTCCCTTACACACTTTAGTATTTGCTGATTATTTACCTCTTACTCTAGCTACTGAAAAGGTAGTTGTCCTTCCAATAATTACTGGTAGGCCAAAGAATTACAAATGTCCATGGTTTTCTCTAGTTTTGGGTTAGACTTGTATCAGGAAAAAAACTTGCATTATTGTATCGTGCAACTGAAGTGCTCAATGCCTTTTGCAGCAAGCTCTGTGCAAACATGGTGTGGTGAAGGCACATTCTGCCCAGATACTAGATCTGGTCCCAGCATGTAGACAGGTTTCCTCTCCTTTAGGAGAAAGACAAAAGCCAAGGCATTAGCCAGGCCAGCACGCACTCAGCGCATGCAGTGCTTGTGCAATTACCAGGTATGGGCATAATTCCAGCTTCACGCTTTCTATAGGCTGAAGCCAGTTGTCTCTGAGAGTGCCCATTGGGCAAACCCAGCCTCAAGGAATCTATAAGTATCACCCCTGCTGGTAAACAATTTGCCCCCTCTTTTACTTTGTCTCTGTACTTGCTCGAGAGAGCAGCTCTCGAGCCACAGCCTCTGCCATTGAGCTTGTTGTTGTTAGCTTCTATCATACATGCACGCATACTGAAGCATGAGAAGCATTCTGATCGTGAGGATCACCCCAGAGGGAGGACCTTCTCTGAGCCCGAGAAGCCAGCGTCGCCACAGCCAGTCGTACCGACCAGGAGAGCCCACCGTACTACCAGAGGACTGGACCAGCCCCTGAGGGTAAGATCTGCCCAGCTGTCGGGGAGAAGGGACTTGATAGAGACCAAGTCCGCATATACCTAGCCCCACCATAGTGGGAGAGGAGCCGCTACGTGCGCCGCTCTGAGCCCTGTAAACCCAGGGAAGATTACAGCATTGTTTGTGCCCATACTGCACTGAAC
>JAAWVA010000874.1:0-16605 GCA_015227895.2 Colaptes auratus | reverse complement strand
GAACCCAAATGGGTCTAAGTGAAACAGCATTTACTCAGCAATCTCTCTGAAAAGTGCAGTTTGAGTAAATTAAACTCATTGATATCTTGTAGCTATCCTCCACAGAGGGAAGAAGGGGAGGGGGTCAGTGCTCCATTAGTGGAAACCATTATAGCTGTGTTGTCTTCAGGCTGTGACAGTTTAAAGCAACTAAGGCTCTGTCCCACAAAGTGTAGGTTGTTCATGTTGAAAACTTGCCTCATATTATTCATATGATGAAACTTTGCCTTTCAATATTTCCCACGTGCTTCCTCAGAGGGATTATTTCAAGACATTTCTCAGTATGTTTTCAAATGGGAGGTGGGGATGTGCATGTGTGTGTGTGGGGTGTGTGTTTCCCTTGGCTTTTGTTTATTTATCTTTTTTTTCTCTAGCTGTTTTTGGTTACACTCCACTGATTACTTGGAAGGAATTTCAGTCATGCATGCCCTGGGAAATAGCTATTCTTGTTGGTGGTGGGTTTGCACTGGCAGACGGCTGTGAGGTAATGCAATGTATGGAAGACACTGAATAATTAGCATGACCACATCAGGAGCAATTCAGACACACAATGAATTCAGTCATTTTAGAAAGTTGTATTTAAGACATTCAGAAAACAGAGTTACAAAATCAGGACTTTGCTTTGTCTTCAAGCACTGCACAATGATGACTACTGTTTGTTATTTAATTTAAAGCTGATAGTGGTATGAGTAGTGCAAACACACTGTTTTAAAAGCTTTAGGGTTAATGTGCCGTGTCACTAAGTTATCTCCCATGTGGAGCCCCACTGGCAAGTCTAGTAAATCAAGCAGGTCTGGGCCCAAACTGATTATGAAGCCTGGTATACCTGCATTACAATTTCCTGATTATGACTCCTATAAATGGCTCAGAGGTGAAAATATAAAGAAAATAAAGTTTTCATGGGTTCCCAGAGAACATCACTGAATTAGACAAAATGTACTTAAAAACAGGTGAAAAAAGCATATGGAGAATATTGCAATTTTTTTCCTTCTTTTACACATACTTTACAATTAGCAGAGAGATAGATTTCTGTTCTATGTAATTTATTACATTTCCTTTTCAGTTATTTGTTAAACATAATCATGTTGTCATATTCCTTGTGCAGGTTTCAAAACTTTCTGAGTGGGTAGCAAGTAAATTGACTCCCCTAGGATCATTACCCTTGTGGCTGGTTATCCTGATCTCATGCCTTATTGTCACTTCAGTAACAGAAGTGGCCAGCAATCCAGCTACCATTACGATATTTTTACCCATACTGTCTCCTTTGGTGAGTACAACACAGGCTGTTTTTAATCAGAACCTGCTCTATGATCTATGATCTTACAGGATGGCCAAGGGATAGGGCCCAGCCAACATGGATTTAGAATGGGCAGGTCCTGCCTGACCAACCTGATCTCCTTCTATGATCAGGGGACCTGCCTGGTGGATGTGGGGAGGCCTGTGGATGTGGTCTACCTGGACTTCAGCAAGGGCTTTGACACTGTCCCCCACAGCAAACTCCTGGCCAAACTATCAGCCCATGGCTTGGACAGGAGCACGCTGTGCTGGGTTAGGAACTGGCTGGAGGGCTAAGCCCAGAGAGTGGTGGTGAATGGTGCCACATCCAGCTGGCGGCCAGTCACTAGTGGTGTGCCCCAGGGATCAGTGCTGGGCCCCATGCTCTTCAACATCTTTATTGATGATGTGGATGAGGGCATTGAGTCCATCATCAGGAAATTTGCAGACGACACCAAGCTGGGGGCAGGAGTTGATCTGCTGGAGGGTAGAGAAGCTTTGCAGAGGGACCTGGACAGGCTGGAGAGATGGGCAGAGTCCAAGGGCATGAGATTGAACACATCCAAGTGCCGGGTTCTGCACACTGGCCACAGCAACCCCATGCAGTGCTACAGGCTGGGGTCAGAGTGGCTGGAGAGCGGCCAGGCAGAGAGGGACCTGGGGTACTGGTTGATGGTAGCTGAACATGAGCCAGCAGTGTGCCCAGGCAGCCAAGAGGGCCAATGGCATCCTGGCCTGCATCAGGAAGTGTGGCCAGTAGGACCAGGGAGGTCATTCTGCCCCTGTACTCAGCACTGGGTAGGCCACACCTTGAGTCCTGTGTCCAGTTCTGGGCCCCTCAGTTTAGGAAGGATGTTGAGTTGCTGGAACATGTCCAGAGAAGGGCAACGCAGTTGGTGAGGGGTTTGGAAGACAAGCCCTATGAGGAGAGGCTGAGGGAGCTGGGGTTGCTTAGCCTGGAGAAGAGGAGACTCAGGGGTGACCTTATTGCTCTCTACAACTACCTGAAGGGAGGTTGTAGCCAGGTGGGGTTTGGTCTCTTCTCCCAGGCAGCCAGCACCAGAATAAGAGGACACAGTCTCAGGCTGCGTCAGAGCAGGTTTAGACTGGATGTTAGGAAGAAGTTCTATACAGAGAGAGTGATTGCCCATTGGAATGGGCTGCCTGGGGAGGTGGTGGAGTCGCTGTCATTGGAGGTGTTCAGGAGGAGACTCGATGGGGTGCTTGGTTGCATGGTTTATTTGATTAGGTGGGTTGGGTGATAGGTTGGACGCGACAATCTTGAAGGTCTCTTCCAACCTGGTGTTTTCTTTTCTATTCTATTCTATTCTATTCTATTCTATTCTATTCTATTCTATTCTATTCTATTCTATTCTATTCTATTCTATTCTATTCTATTCTATTCTATGTAATTACACAGCTGCTCAAAGAAACTGTTTTTAAAAGTTCATAAAATCATACATCTTTTTGTTCTGCTCTGTTGTGCATAGGATTTGTTGTTTTGGGGATATCTTTCAACAACAGTTACTGAAAATTCAGTAAAATTAGGTTAAAGTTCAACTCTAGAAAAATGGATTTTGTTGTTCCTATTTGCAAATAACTGAAGCCCTTAAAAAGGAGAGCTCTCCTAGGTTTCTTCAGGACCACACCTCCAGTGACAATGGTTACACTGCAGATTTCAGTCTGTCACTGAAGAGAGGACTAATCGATGCACTGTATATGCAATTCTCATTTATTTTCTCCTTAGCTCAATTTTGCCCTTTCTTCTCTTCAGCTTTACTATAATACCCAGTTCTTTCTTTTTCTTCAAAGCTTACTGATCATCTTTTGGTCTGTAGATTTTCCTCTTGGACAGCCTAGGCACATATTAATGACCTTTCCCTCTCTTATAAAGAAATATTAGTCTTCACTTCTCTTGCTTCTCTTCTTCATTTTACATACAAATTCAAATTTTTCATCTTTCTTGCAGTTTCCCCCCCCCTCCTTTTAATCCTCATGCAATGTGCACATTCTTTGTAATGGTCTTATTTTGTGTTCTTGATTACAACTAGAAAACATCAGGTGTGAATTTCAAGTTCAGTAGCTATTCTGTATTAGAATCACCTTTTCTCCTCTGAAGCATTCCCAGATACAGTCTTAGAAATGAATCATCAGAAAAGGTTATTTTTCATTATTCTAAACCAGCAATTCTGTTCACAGTTCACTTATTAGTGTAATAAGTTTGTATTTATGTATTTCATTTGCAAAATGTGTCCCTTGACAGCTGTTATGTTTCACAATAGGCTGAAGCCATTCATGTGAATCCGCTTTTCATTTTGATACCTGCTACCTTGTGTACTTCCTTTGCATTCCTGCTTCCTGTTGCAAACCCAGCAAATGCCATTGTATTTTCATATGGTCATTTAACTATTATGGACATGGTAAGTTTTAAGCAAAACTCCTTAAAGGAGATTTTTAGCATTTAAAAAAATATTCAGTGTCTTGATGTGAGTTTCTGCTTTCTTTTTCCTCTCCTTTAGGTGAAAGCTGGTTTGGGCATTAACATCATCGGAGTTGCTGTAGTTATGCTTGCAATTATGACATGGATAGTGCCTATATTTGACCTCTATAGCTACCCAAGCTGGGCACCAAACATTCCTTCTACAAATAGCACTGGGCTGTAAAGAAAAGGGAAAAAAATATTCTGAGTATGGATTTGGATTGGTTTTATTTCTTTTGTTTTCCACTGGTGTGGTGAGTCACTTAAAGTGCTTTTGTCACCACAATGATAGAGACCTACATCACTAATAATGACATATTTCACTGTTCCAGAGAATGATGATCCAGTCTGAGAGTCTATTCAGGAAATAATATCATAAAGCTAGTTTCTAATCTAATTCAGCTACTCTGAATTTTTACATCTTCGTGTTATGAAGGAAAAAATAAATGTGCATAGCCTTCATCACTGGCAGTTTGCCCCCATTCTCAGGACAGTAAAATAGTGGGATTTAGCTTTTATTATTTTGAATACATTTTCTTACAACTAGTTTGGTGATACTTGGAGTTTGTCAGAGAATATATTGGTTTTCTGTGTTCTAGATTCAAACACTGTTTGAAATGGTGTTGAGAGCAAACAAAAGATCAGGCAGGGGATTGTCTCGAACGTATCGTTTACAGGCCTGCCAAAAATGCACAGAAAATGGAGAAGACCAGCATGATCACTTACACAGCACTTTATCTACTAAGCACCTTGTAATCTGGAAGGAGGGTACATACTTAAGCATGTGTTTAGTCTACCTCCTCCAGGACCTCACTGAAATGTGTTGTTGTTGTTTAGTACTTTCCTGGACAGACATATGTTGCTAGATCCAAATTGATCCGTATGAATGGACACTGAATTATCACCATACCTTTGCCAAAAGTAGAGATATATCCCCTTGATGAATTAAAGCATAAGACACAGTGCTGAACATGTGACACTCAACCCATCAGACAAGACTATAGTGCATCTTCACCAGGAGGTTTCTGACCTCTACAGGACAGATGGCATTTCAATGTTGTAAACACTGAGCAGTGCAATGTAGTCAGACGGGAAGTTCCAGTTTGAAGATACCTTCAAGCGATTGGTGTTATATGTTTTTTTCACAGTAAGGATTACAACATTGTTGTTTTCACCTGTTGCAAAGATCCATGACAATTTGTAAAGAGTGTTTAGTCAATAGTCTGAGCGAAAGCTGAACGTATTCAGCTGGATTCATTCCTTGGGGCACATCTATAATGGCTGTAAATCTTACTCTGTCATTTACAGATGGCGTAAATGATCCATCTTTCCTAGCAACAACAACAACAAGGCGCTTTTGGTTTGTCATTAGACAGTTTACATCTATTTTTGATAGTGCATATTTAGAGCAAAAATGTCTGTAACTTCTCTAATGCCAGAATACAGAGCATAGAATTATTATACATGTAATTTGCTTCCATTAGCTACTAGTTGCAGATTCAGCTTCAAGTAGTTTTTAAAGAAGCACTTTTTCTTCATGACAATTTCTATGTGTACATGCCAACCTGCTTTTCAGCCTGAGGTTGCTATCTCTTTAGGATGGCCACTTTTGCCTCCCTTCCCTTCCCTTCCCTTCCCTTCCCTTCCCTTCCCTTCCCTTCCCTTCCCTTCCCTTCCCTTCCCTTCCTTCCCTTCCCTTCCCTTCCCTTCCCTTCCCTTCCCTTCCCAAACCTTCCCAAACTTCCCAACCTTCCCAAACCTTCCTTCCCTTCCCAACCTTCCCTTCCCTTCCCTTCCCAACACCTTCCCTTCCCTTCCCTTCCCTTTCCCTTCCCTTCCTCCTTCCCTTCCCTTCCCTTCCCTTCCCTTCCCTTCCCTTCCCTTCCCTTCCCTTCCCTTCCCTTCCCTTCCCTTCCCTTCCCTTCCCGCTTTGCTTTGGTATTGTTTATGTAACACTTGGCAAAACAGGGCTATGCCCAAGACTGGGCCAATCACTAACTGCCACTATAAACATAGCATTAACTGATCCCTCACAGCAGTGGTTGTGATTACAGATTTGCAATTCCTGGCTAAAAGAAGCCTCTAATTTATCAAGTACTAGAGGAAAATGCTTATGCAAGAATCTAACCCAAGATACACACCTTGGATTATATCAGACAGGATTTTACCAGAAGGATGTGCACCGCAGAAACAAGGAGCTCGTGGTTTATGTAGGCCTTTGCTCCTTCAGTCATAGAGAGGCAACAAAGTTAAGAGAGTGCTCTTACTTTAAGGTTCCAAGGTATCAGCTTTTCAGTCATGTCAGATCATTCAAGAGCACTCATAACAGTGAATCATAGAATATTGTGAGAGGAAGGGATCTCAGAAGACCATCTTGTTCAGCTTCTTGCACAAAGCAAGGTGAGCATTGAATTGGGCCCAGGTTGCTCAGGGATTTGTCTAGTCACATCCTGAAAATCTCCAAGCTGCAGACTGCACAACTTCCCTGAGCAATGTTCTTCAGTGCTTTACTGTCCTCGTGGTGAAATGTTTTGTCTGTAAACAAATGAACAAACACATTATGCTCATTTTAGTGGAACTGACTATTTTTCTTCTTTTATTTGAGATAGTTTCTTTCTGTGTGTAAATTTGCTTCTACTTTTTTAATGAAACATAAAAAAGGGGAACAGTTCTCTTTGTTCACCAGTTCGAATGAATGTAGTATTTTCAGTCTCTGCTGGTCTGGTCTTCAAAGAATCACCACTATAGTATTATAATCTTATGGCAACTGTTTTTAAGCCTGAGGGATTATATTAACCACTTATGAGCTGTCCCCAAGCTTTGTTTATGTTCACAGAACAGAACTGGCTGATGCAACCTTAGCTTTGAAAACAACACTGAAGCCTACAGAGGACCATGAATGTACTGTTCTGTGAAATCATGCATTGACACCTCTATTTTCTCTTCAAGTTGTATATTGAAGAAAATAATCATTTTGAGCCATTGAAGAGAACACTTCAGAATTTGTCAACTGCAGTCCGTGATACAGTTTTCAGTGTAAGCTGAAGTTCAGTTTGTGCTGGATGATTACCAGCATCTCACTTGCTTTACTTTTTGACATACAATACAATACAATACAATACAATACAATACAATACACCAGGTTGGAAGAGACCTTCAAGGTCATCGCGTCCAACCCATCAACCAATCCAACCCACCCAAACAACTAGATCATGGCACCAAGCACCCCATCAAGTCTCCTCCTGAACACCTCCAAGGATGGTGACTCCACCACCTCCCTGGGCAGACCATTCCAATGGGCAACCACTCTCTCTGTATAGAACTTCTTCCTAGCATCCAGTATAAACCTCCCCTGGCAGAGCTTGAGACTGTGTCCTCTCATTCTGGTGCTGCCTGCCTGGGAGAAGAGACCAACCTCCACCTGTCCACAACCTCCCTTCAGGTAGTTGTAGCTGGACATACTCATCGCACCATAGAAAATATGATTTAAAAGGCCCATCATGTCTGAACCCCTGCATAATATTGAACAGAATTTCTCCACACTATTTTTTTTTCAAGGCAGATAGGTTGCCCAGGGAGGTGGTGGAATCATTGTCCCTGGAGGTGTTGAAGAATCATGCAGACACAGCACTTCAGGATGTGGTATAATGGCCACGGTGGTCCTAGGCTGATGGTTGGATTTGATGATCTTAGAGGTGTTTTCGAACAGAAACAATTCTATGAATCTTGTAAAATACTTTGCTAAACAAGAAAGAAATTAAAAATGTTTAATTAAGACTTCTCTTTACAAAAAAAAATATTTCACTGCAGTCTGTGTGTGTAGAAAATAATATGCAAAGAGAGAAGGGAGGGATCTGTACATTCATCCATTAGGCCATATTGATAAGCTATCGAAAGGAAATGAAGAGGTATGAAAAAACTTGCAGTGACCCACATCTTAACTGCTCTAATGTAGCAAAACCAGTGTGCAAAACTGAAACAATCAAGCATGAATTTTTTGACAGATTGTACTCTGCATGGAAACCAGCCATGAATAAATGAGTTGGTAGTAGTGGGACTGCGGAGTTTCACCAGGATTTTTCTCTTTTCACTGTTTCCTGAAAGTGCAAGGAACAAGCCAGACGCAGTCTTTGGGTGGAATTTTATTATTGCTAATGTATTCTTCAAGCTTTTAAGAACTGTTTAAGTCAAAATGACCAGCTCTGCATTGCAGAGGTTAACATTGCTAGAATTTGCTCACCTGGGAGTATTGAAATGCAGAAAGACAGACAATTTCACAGTGGTTTGCTCTCTGGCTACCCAACAGATGGATTTGACTCTGACTGCAGGCATAGAGCACCATATTAACTGCCATTGGAATATGTGCTTTTTCATATGTTGCTGTTATACTAATTGCTTTGTCCAGCATAATGTGACAAAGGGCAGAGATGTATCTATTTTAAGAGTTGATTAATATATGATGGCTACCTTAACTATTTATAAATTACATTGTGCATAATTTTCATATGAAATGGTGTGGGGTTGTTTCCTTGTTTGAGTGGAGTCTAATTAGTTTGTTGTATTGGTATATAAGAATTATTTATGACTTGCTATTTATTTGTGGTCCCATTCCTGATGAATTAAATGGAGCGTTTGCCATGTAGTGCATTAGGGGACACGTGCCAGAGCTTTTGTTCTCCTTTTCTATGGCCATGCTATATTTAATTTATTTTCACTTTGCTTTTGGAAGATGTGTTTTTAGATTACCAGAAACCACAAAGAAGTGAACCCTGGAAAAAGGCTCTTGACTGTTCTTTTGCTATAACTGGACAGTCATATAAATCTTGCAGTGTAAATCCCCTTATATGCTTTTAAAAGGAAATATTTGTGTCTGTTTACTTCAGGAGTCTCACTTGTTTAGAATAGGGGAGAGTTTTTGAATCTGGGGCTGAATCTTGTGCTGCAATGAACCTCTCATGTCTCCCGGTGCAGCCACGATGCCGTCATGGCTTGAAAAGCCTGGCTTTTTCTCCCCCTTCTCTTATGTGCATTGGGTCAGATTTTCTGTGTGAGCAGCAGGCAGATGAAGAGGTGTTTGCTCTGCAGAACTCTCCCCAAGGTCCTTCTCCATTTGGTGTCTGAGCTACAGCAAGGAAGAAGGACATCAAGGACTGGCAAGAGGGACTGAACTGCAAGCACCACCAGCTCAGCAGCATGGCAACACCATCACCATTGCTCTCACCTAATCAAAACCAGGTTTGCCTTCTCCATCCTGCACCTCGATGAGTGGGAGGGAAACACTGGCAGGAGCCACAATGGAATGGGGTGAGGTATCCCTAGAAAGAATGTAGGTATCCCTAGAAAGAATTTAAAGTCAACCACCTGTAGCCCAAGGACTTGCTGAGGAGCAATGCAGCACAGCAGCTCAGGAATGGTGTAGTGATAAAAGCTTTATACCCTGCATCTTGCAACTTTGTTATTAGATATAGATACCAAGCCAGTTTACATACTAAATACAACAATCAAAAGACTTGTATGTTATGTGCAGGTGCTGGCAGGACTGGATGGCTTCTAGTGATCCCTTAGATGCACAGAAGTCCAGTGTCTTGCCTTGCCATTCGCAGTCCACTGTAGGATGCTGGCTGCCCTGATGGAGACACCCTGCTGCCCCAGAACTCCTGGGATGGATGGTGTTCCCCAGTGGTCAGGTCTGCACAGAAGTCAGATTGCTTGGAAGAGGTAAATGAAAAGAAAAAAAAAAAGAATGTTCCAGTTATCAGACTAGATCTTTGTCCCCACAAAGCTCTTTTGATGGTTTATGGTTTTTAAGAATTACTGAACCTTTTACCAGTGTTATTCCTTAATACCTTCTGGTTTTGGAAGCATTTCTGTAACCTGCATGATGCTCAATTTCTATACAACTTTCATCTACAGTACTTATCCTCCATATTTCCCAAATACTGTACAGTTCTATGTGTATTGATTGATAAATTAACGAGAGGTAAAGCTATTGCCTGTGAAGAAAGTTCATCTTTCAATAAAAGCATCTGAGATTTCCTAAAACTTTTTTATTGTTATATCTCAACATCTGGATGTTGACTTGCTGGAACGTGTCCAGAGAAGGGCAACGAAGTTGGTGAGGGGTTTGGAACACAAGCCCTATGAGGAGAGGCTGAGGGAGCTGGGGTTGCTTAGCCTGGAGAGAAGGAGACTCAGGGTGACCTTATTGCTGTCTACAACTACCTGGAAGGGAGGTTGTAGACAGGCAGAGGTTGGTCTCTTCTCCCAGGCAGCCAGTACCAGAACAAGAGGACACAGTCTCAAGCTGCGCCAGGGCAGGTTTAGGCTGGATGTTAGGAAGAAGTTCTATAGAGAGAGAGTGATTGCCCATTGGAATGGGCTGTCCGGGAAGGTGGTGGAGTCACTATCATTGGAGGTGTTCAGAAGGAGACTCGATGAAGTGCTTGGTGCCACAGTTTAGTTGTTAGGTGGGTTGGATTGGTTGATAGGTTGGACGCGATGATCTTGAAGGTCTCTTCCAACCTGGTCTGGTCTGATCTGGTCTATTCTATTCTATTCTATTCTATTCTATTCTATTCTATTCTATTCTATTCTATTCTATTCTATTCTATGAGTACTCACTTTGCAATTAGATAATAATAATTAAAACTTACTGCATATTAAAACAAAATCCACTTGTGACATTTTAAAAGGAGAAAAGTCTTCTAGCTTTATTAACAATTATGGGAAAAATTCTGCTCTCTGTTATGCTCCTCTGCACACACAGAGTAAATATATGACAATCTCTAACTGCTTGATGCTTCCATTAGAAAATCAGAAAGCAATGCATACATCTGCGCAAAATAGTCTCTGAGTGCCTGGTACCTGATTCAAAGCCCCTTGAAGAATCATTTCAGGTCCGATTGCTGGAACAGACCCACAAGGATAGCTGGAAGTGTCACTTCCAAGCATTTCATTTGATCATATTTTAATGAACGGCCTCAGGGTCTGCTGTGTTCACTTATGACAAACATGGAAGTTTGGCTGTCAGGCTCCAAGAATGGGCTGGAGGTTGTCGTCTTACATTCTCAAAACTCCTGTATAATATATGGGAATAATTAGGTACCACATGATGGCTGAAGAAGCAGAAGGCTGATACACACAAATAAAATATATTAAAAACAAGTACCAAACTGAAACAGAAAATAGTTGAGAAGGGCAAGGGAGCAGGGAAGAAGCAAAGAGGGAGAGAGAGAAAGCAGCTAACCTGCAATCTGCAGTTGTGACTCTCACCTTTCAGAAATGGTAATGATCCATGTACAAGACTGACAAGTTTTGCTGACATCCTTCAGAATTTGAAAAGTTCAGTTTGCATAATACAGAAAGCCATGTGCTGGGTAGTTCTTTCTTTAGATGCTATTATAATGCATCAGAGGAGAAGGAAAAAAGGATGGCAAGGATAGTACCATAATTTTCGCTGTTCACACTGTGAAAGCAGATGGAGGTTTGCTTCCATTAAGAACAATTCTTCAATTTCAATAAGCCGTTAACCCTTTCGTAGTTGCACTGCAATTTGCAGTGGAACAACCACTGAATTCATGGCTTAGGCAATATCCCCTGAGAGATGTTTCTGAAAGTTGCTGTTTAAATTCTTAGGTGTGTGACACCTTCCATATAATAGTAAATTATGACTAAAGCCTTATAATTAGAGCTGAAATTCCAGTGCCCTTCTGCAGACTATTGCTCCCCAATCTCAGGCTGTAGGGATGATTTTAGAGACCACACTGAAAAACCAGATTGTGTTAGGCATGAAGCTGATAAGGCCAGTGAAGTCTGTTACATGAATTTGACAAGAGTGTAGGAACTTTCTGCTTCTGCTACACAGCCATGATGGGACTGAATCACAGGAAATCTAAAGCTCCTCCCAGCTAATCAGAGATAGAAACTCCTATCTGCTCTGATTACTCTTCAAAGGTAGCAAAGCACAGCAGTGGACAGCTAATCTTGGTCCAACCAAACAGATCTCTTGCCTATACTGCTCCCTCAAATTGTGTCACAAAGAATATTAGCTAAATTTTAGCTGGACCTTAATCCAGCCTCTCCCCATTGCCTTAACTTGTACTGTTGCTTGGAAGCACTGCCCTTGAGAGAATCCTGGAGATAGTCTACTGACAGTAGATACTACTACAAGGAACTTATAGTCCAAACAGGCATCCTCAACCTGATTCAGCTTCTGCAGCAACCTTCAGAATGAGCTTCCTCTTAGAACATATTAGGTTTTCTATCAGTCTTTATTAATTGGGTTTTTTTGCCTATATCTGAGAAATGTCAAGCTATCTCGGATTTGAAGCCACTGTGGTGTTTTCCTGACAAGAGGGCAGTATTAGCAGAAAGATAGAAAACGTTAAAAGAAAACAACAGTACTAATTACAGTCAGCTAGTGTATTGTGTGAGCCTTAGCAAAATCATACCTCTTAGGGTAGCCAAAGCAACTGAAAGCAAGAAACCTTTTGAGAAACTGGTGACAGGCGACATTAATGGAAATCTTGAGCTTTTATGAGTGGATCAGAGCTATAGAAAAATCCCACTTATTCTACTCAAGAATAGTTGTAAGCCTTTCAGTTTGATTACACAAAGTCGTGAGCCACATCCTGCTGAAATCCATTTGTAAATAAAATTCATACACTTTTCATGCATAAATAAAACCGTATCACTTGGTGACTAAATGGAACTGTTTCCCAAGATACTTGCTCCCCTAGGATAAAATGATGCATCTCAGCATGACCAAACAATTAATTGCCATCATTTTATCAGCTACTTTCCTAATTGTGAAAATAGCTAAAGATTGATTGGTAAGAGGAATTGGCTCGGGCTTTTTTCATGTTTTCTTCCTGTGGCTACTAACACCTCAAAGCACGGAAACAGCAAAATGTTGTTGCAGCTACTTATTACTAAAAATTCAAAGTGGAAATATTTCTCTGTGCATTTGATTACAGTCAAGACAGTAGTTAAATTGTATTAGCAAGACTTGTGAAGGCAAAAAGTGTGGTAAAATGAATTTGGCTAACCATTAGCAGGCAATATTGCTGCTTTCAGAATAGAATAGAATAGAGTAGAATAGAATAGAGTAGAATAGAATAGAATAGAATAGAATAGAATAGAATAGAATAGAATAGAATAGAATCAACTAACAGAATAACCAGGTTAGAAAAGACCTTTGAGATCATCAAGTTCAACCGATCACCCAACACCATCTTATCAACTAAACCATGGCACCAAGTGCCCCTCCAGACTCTTCCTAAACACCTCCAGTGACGGTGACTCCACCACCTCCCTGAGCAGCCCATTCCAATAGCCAATCACTCTCTCTGTGTAGAACTTCTTCCTAACATCCAGTCAGAACCTCCCCTGGCACAGCCTGAGACTGTGTCCTCTCGTTCTAGTGCTGGTTGCCTGGGAGAAGAGACCAATCTCTGCCTGGCTACAACCTCCCTTCAGGTAGTTGTAGAGGGCAATAAGGTCTCCTCTGAACCTCCTCTTCTCCAGGCTAAGCACCCCCAGCTGCCTCAGCCTCTCCTCATAAGGCTTGTGTTCCAAACCCCTCACCAACTTTGTTGCCCTTCTCTGGACACGTTCCAGCAACTCAACATCCTTCCTAAACTGAGGGCCCAGAAACTTCAGGCAGTGCTACTTCAGCTAGAAATTAATAGCTAGCAAGAAAAGAGATCTGTGCTCAGATAAATGTCAAGTTCACCTACTGAATCATTCAAGAAAGTAGGTTTTGGATAGCACATTATAGAAAGTATTATTATACAGATTCTAATGTGATGTGAATTAGTTACATCTCAGCTAGTACCAGAGAACATGGGGACTAGTTGATCACTGTTCCTCGTAAAGGATTCTTTTTTGTTGTTGTTGCCTGCTTTTAGCACTTACAGCTGCCATTCTGTCCCTTAGTTAGATGTCTGCTTTCTAGATAGTGGCAGAAGTGTAGGCAATATTGGACATCTGGACTTCAGGACCTTGTCATTGGAAAAGCCATAGGAATACAGATGTTGTACTCGAAGGCCTTCTTTATGAGACTCTTTCTCAAACGCACACAAAAGTGGAATGGATGTGATTCATCACAATTTTTTTCCACATAACTTTTTACATAATATTTTAAATCAATTTTGAACCAATGTTTTACATTAGCTGTGACAAGTGACATTACTCACACAAGTCTAATTAGAAGTTTAATATTTTACACTAAACTCTATAGTTTATTTTTAATTCACATATGGCCACCACGTGGTTCATGATGTGGCTTGTCTTTACACTGGTTCTTTCTCATCAGGTTGCTTGTGAGGGGTTTGGAGCTGGTGAGGGGTTTGGGGCACAAGCCCTATGAGGAGAGGCTGAGGGAGCTGGGATTGCTTAGCCTGGAGAAGAGGAGACTCAGGGGAGACCTTATTGCTGTCTACAACTAACTGAAGGGAGGTTGTAGACAGGTGGAGATTGGTCTCTTCTCCCAGGCAACCAGCACCAGAACAAGAGGACACAGTCTCAAGCTGCACCAGGGGAAGTTCAGGCTGGATGTTAGGAAGAAGTTCTTCACAGAAAGAGAGATTGGCCATTGGAATGTGCTGCCCAGGGAGGTGGTGGAGTCACCATCACTGGAGGTGTTTAGGAAGAGTCTGGATGGGGCACTTGATGCCATGGTTTAGTTGATAAGATGGCGTTGGGTGATGGGTTGAACGTGATGATCTCAAAGGTCTTTTCCAACCTGGTCTATTCTATTCTATTCTATTCTATTCTATTCTATTCTATTCTATTCTATTCTATTCTATTCTATTCTATTCCTGTGCTAAAAGGAGTTTTGCTAAAATGAAAGTAGAATAAATGTTCCCAGTGTGAAGAGATACATGAATGAGCTTTTTGTCACCATGTTTTTCTGCTTCAGGAAGCATCGTTATTGAACTAATGACTCAGGAGCATGTTTTAACAGGTGAGCAGAAACTTAAATATATCTGCCTGGGATATAGCAGAGGGACAATTTTGGCTGATCTGTTTCTGAGCAGTGTCCATATTTATCAGTGTTTTGCTAGCTTTACAGAACCTTGATGAAGTGCCTCCAAGAATCAAGCAATGGCCTCTGAATTATTTAAGGAAACATTCACAGCACTCTAATGACCACTAACCCATCTCAAGAATAAAGGTCAGTAAATCTGTTAGGGTCCTTGATGATATTTCCAATTCCTCGACCTCACTTCTCTCTTATATTTAAGAAAAGTAACATAGTTTGACCTTGAAGTTATTAATGCCCTGTGCCATTATAGGAACTGCAGGCAGCAGTTCAAAGACACAAGGAAGTTGAAACTAATCATCCACACATTATATTTTTTACTTGAAGTAAATTAATTGGCATTGCCTGCGCTAATTGCAGCTAAGTGAAACGAATATACAACTTGACATACTCAGCTATAAATACATTGTAATAGGTTGAGGCAGACCCCCTCCCCACCACGGGCAGAAATAACGACTCAAACAAATAGATTGCAAAAGTGATGGAAAGTTTAAATGGAAAGCAGTGAGTGTGTACAGAGAGCCAGAAGCAGTGACAAAAGAAATCCCAAAGCAGACCCAGAAACATCCCATCCCCACCTGGGGGTACATCCAAGATCTCCAGGGCTCCTTCTTCCTCCCCCCCGCCCCCCCGTGCTAGGCTAATCTCAGCTGGCCAGATCTGAGACTGCCCATCCCCCCGTGGCCTTGGGCCTAGCCAGGCCCACGGCCAGGAGACATCTCCCCCAGTTACCGAGTGACAATGCCAGACCCCGCGCTGGATGTTATAGTGGTGCAGAGAATTATGGTAGAAATACCTAACTTCCTGTGTCCACCTGTATGGGCTGGACTTCTGGACACAGGAAGTAAACACAGCAGAGGGCACCCAGCCCAAATGGCTGCATACATTTGTATCAATAATACAATACAATAAACCAGGTTGGAAGAGAGACCTTCAAGATCATCGTGTCCAACCCATCAACCAATCCAACCCACCTAAACAACTAGATCATGGCAGCAAGCACCCTATCAAGTCTCCTCCTGAACACTTCCAGTGATGGTGACTCCACCACCTCCCTGGGCAGACCATTCCATGGCGTCACTCTCTCTGTATAGAACTTATTCCTAACATCCAGCCTAAACCTGCCCTGGCAGAGCCTGAGACTGTGTCCTCTTGTTCTGGTCTCAATAGCTCTTTAATAGAACTCTGATGAAATAATAAATTACATTAATGTAGTAGCGTAGTACTCACCATTCAGCTCTCACTAGAAATGAGTTAATGTACAGAAGTTCAGGATAATGGCTAAGAGAAGATCCTGAGGCTGGTGACATGGGCTTCTCTTCACCATTTTTCCTATTGCGTCATAATAAGCAGTATCTCAAACTTCCTGTACTCATTTCACTTTTTTTCCTGGATGTACAAACACTATTGAAGATGATAGGAAAATCCCTCTCTCACAGGTCTGGAAATTTCTGGCATTCAATAGAATTTGCCAATATTGCTCAAGTTAGAATTAATATTTTCATTGGAACAAGGAGAAAAGCCCAAGGAAAAGGGGGATTTAAAAAGCCCATAAAAAGGTGCATGGCGTGCTGAAACTTTCACTGTACTGTTTTTGTTAAATCCATACTTAAAATAAAAATAGTGCATTGTCAGGATAATACTAATCAGTAGATCCTTCAGCAACCCCATGCAGTGCTACAAGCTGAGGTCAGAGTGGCTGGAAAGTGGCCAGGCAGAAAGGGACCTGGGGTACTGATTGACAGCTGGATGAACATGAACCAGCAGT
>JAAWVA010000873.1:0-16610 GCA_015227895.2 Colaptes auratus | reverse complement strand
GAAGATATTCAAGATCTGACACACTGTGTCCCTGGCTTCCTAATCTAGTTGGAAGTGTCCCTGCTCAGTGTAGTGGGGTTGGGCAAGATGACCTTTGAGGGTCTGTTCCAAGCCAATGCAATCTGTGAATCTGTGAACAGCAGAGAAGCTCTGAAAGCATCTGAGATGGAGGAAGCAGTTTTAATGACTGTCTCAGCTCTTCAGGCACCCGCATATGCAAGTCTCAGACTCACTTGGATTTCACATCTTTTGCAAAGCCAGAGGTGGTGCATAAATTGCCAGACAATGCTCTTGTAGCCTCTCAATTTATTTTCTTTAAAGGAGGGCTTTAAGAAGAGGCATCTCTTTCAGCACTTTGCTATGAAATGCAATAATTTGAGAATAAGGGAGGGCTGCATTTACAAACTGTATTTTAACAGAAAGGAGGCAGTCAATAATAAGCACCCATTGGTTTAAGCTCCCCTCTGTGGTAGAAATATTGAGCATATTTTTCTATAGGTTCAAAAAGAGTGATTTTTTTTTTCCATCACAAATTTATCTTCTGCCAGTTCAAGCATGCTTTAAGAACTGAATATAGGGCTCTATATAAATCTGCTCAGGATTCTGAGAAAGGAGAAGGTTATTAGTGTGGAAAAAGTGTCTGCTTAGAGCCAACTTCAGAATCTGTTTAAAAGAGGCATTTTTAACAACTGAATTGTATTCCCTCAGTTGCCCTGAGATTGGCTTCCTTTCATGGGTAGTGGGCAGAGTCAGTAGAGTTTCATTCCTGGAAAAAAAGTTTTTACATCCCTGAAGAGATATGAAACATGATCAGTGCAACATCAGTGAATTTGATGAGATTCAGCCCACACAGTTTGCTCTTGACAGAGCTTTTTCTAGCCCTTATATCCCAAACTAATAAAACGGAAGGACTGGTGGAAACTCCCACAACTGAAGCAAACAAAGCCAAATGCTAGGCAATGTAAACAAAAATAATAATGTTTCAGTCATTAGTGAACATTTCAATTATGCTGGAATAGAGTAGAGTAGAGTAGAGTAGAGTAGAGTAGAGTAGAGTAGAGTAGAGTAGAGTAGAGTAGAATAGAATAGAATAGAATAGAATAGAATAGAATAGACCAGGTTGGAAGAGACCTTTGAGATCATTGAGTCCAACCTGTCATCCAACACAATCTATCAATTAAACCATGGCACCAAACGCCCCATCCAGGGTGGATACCTCACACTAGAGCAGGTTGCTCACAGCCACATCCAGCCTGGCCTTCAAAACCCCCAAGGATGATACTTCCACCACCTCTCTGGGCTACCTGTTCCAGTGTCTCACCACCCTCATGGGGAAGAACTTCTTCCTAATATCCAATCTGAATCCACCCATTTCTAGTTTCATTCCATTCCCCCTAGTCCTATCATTACCTGACACCCTAAAAAGTCCCTCCCCCAGCATTCTTGTAGGCCCCCTTCAGATACTGGAAGGCCACAAGAAGGTTTCCTCAGAGCCTTCTCTTCTCCAGACTGAATAGCTCCAACTCCCTCAGTCTGTCCTCATAGCAGCGGTGCTCCAGCCCTCTGATCATCCTTGTGGCCCTTCTCTGGACACCTTCCAGCACCTCCAGATCCTTCCTGTAATAGGGGCTCCAGAACTGGAGGCAGTACTCCAGGTGGGGTCTCACCAGAGCGGAGTAGAGGGGGAGAATCACTTCCCTCAACCTGCTGGCTACACTTCTCTTGATGCTGCCCAGGACGTGATTGACTTCCCCATCTGTTCCATCGTTATGATAGCTATGAAACATACAAAGAGTATTTTCAAACTCACATTGATTTCATTTTGCACAAGGTTTCCACCCCTCTTGGGGGCTTGACTCTATTGTACAGTTGATGAATCACTGAGAGAAAGCTCAGGTTCTCAGACTGAGAACTCATCCCCTACGGGTTGACTGTTTTCTAATGCGCTAGTGAACAAAGAAGTGACTAACGCTGAAATATTTAAACTGGAGTTTGATGCTCAAGTTCTCAGAAAATGGTAAGAAAGGTGTTCCATGGAGACTTTGAAAACATCTGGTAGAGAAAGAAATGCAATGATAACAAGTGGGAAATGATAACAGCATTGAATATCCAGGTGGCTCATCTAAGAATGATAAGTTTGTAGTTGCTTTTGTGTGAAGCAGCCTTAACTGGGGGGAAAAACACTCCAGGCTAGGGATATGAGGAATAAAGCAGCAAGTGTGCCATGACAAAACTAAACTACACAAATAAGATTGCCTGCACAATAAAAAGCTGTAATTGGTGTTTAATGATTCATGCACTTTGAGATTGATGCTGGTTGTGATAAATGGAGGAAGGAATAGATTTCTGGTTGAAAGACGTGCAGAATAAAAAGGGATGGGCTAAAAAATCATAGGTAGGTAGATAAGTTGATACATAAATACATAATAAGTGCATGCATACATACAGATGTACATACAGATACATCTGGCTAGGTTTATAGGAAGGATCTGCCATAGTGCTGTTTCAGTGGTCTGTACTATACCAGTAAATCCCTACTGAGATACATGTATGACAAAAAGAACAAGATGCTGAGCTTGAGTACATCATATCATTTGGGAATATGGATACTTAGTGACTTATCTTTGTTATGCAGACATATATGAAGAGCTGTGTTAACTCAGCCAAAGGGCTAGTCAAGGTTCTGTCCCAGCAGTGACCAAACTCGACTCCTAGGGAAAACAGGACGAGGGAATATTACCCTCTTTTTCTCCAGCATCCAACTATTGGAAATCTCAGCTGAGCTGGTAACCTTCAGTGGAGCTTATTCAAAATATTTCTTTGGTTTCCCTTTGTACTCATGCAAAATTTTTGCATCCAAAATACCTAACAAGTCTGCTACATTCTGTGTGAAGAGCTACATCCTGCGGTTTGTTTGCATCTGGCTCCTCTAAGCTTTGTTTTGTGACCTCATTTACAACATTATTATATAAAAGAAGATTGTTTGAAGTCTATTTAAAAGCAAATGAAAATATTTTGAAGTTATGCAAAGCTATGCAGAATTATGCTCCTGTGAAGATTAGGGAACTGGACTTCATGACCCTTATAGGTCAAGTCATAAATGGAATGGAATGGAATGGAATGGAATGGAATGGAATGGAATGGAATGGAATGGAACAGAACAGAACAGAATAGAACAGAACAGAAACAGATAGAATAGAATAGAATAGAATAGAATAGAATAGAATAGAATAGAATAGATAGACTGAGAATAGAATAGGACCAGGTTGGAAGAGACCTTTAGATCATCACGTCCAACCTATCATCCAACACCACCTAATCAAACTAAACCATGCAACCAGGCACCCCATCAAGTCTCCCTGAACACACTCCAGTGATGGTGACGCCACCACCTCCTTGGGCAACCCCTTCCAAGGGCAATCACTCTCTCTGTGTAGAACTTCCTCCTAACCTCCATCCTAACCCTCCCCTGGCGCAGCTTGAGACTGTGTCCTCTTGTTCTGGTGCTGGTTGCCTGGGAGAAGAGACCAACCTCTGCCTGTCTACAACCTCCCTTCAGGTAGTTGTAGAGAGCAATAAGGTCACCCCTGAGTCTCCTCTTCTCCAGCTAAGCAACCCCAGCTCCCTCAGCCTCTCCTCACAGGGCTTGTGTTCCAAACCCCTCACCAACTTTGTTGCCCTTCTCTGGACACCTTCCAGCAAGTCAACATTCTTTAAAGCCTTTTGGCTTGTGGAAGGAAGAGTTCATTGGTGATGAAAGCCTGAGCAGATCCACCTCAAAGTGTGGTCAATATCGTTTCCTCAATAACTCATTTGTTACACTGTGTCCTGCTTTACCCAAATTACCTGTGTGTTCCCAGAAGGAGATCCTGACAACCTGCTCGTAACTTCGTTCTTATGTTATCACTGTGAAAATCTGCCCTTATTTATCAAGACACAAGCATTTCAAAAGGCCAATCCACAGTGAAAAATTGCAGTTTTCCAAAGGCTTTAAGATTGAGCATAAACTCATTACATCTCTCCATTTATGAATCCGAGTGTCTGATTGAGATTTACACATCTAAGTGCCAGGTTCTACACATTGACCACAGCAAACCCATGCAGCTACAGGCTGGGGACAGAGTGGCTGGAGAGCAGCCAGGCAGAGAGGAACCTGAGGATACTGGTTGACCATTGGCTGAACATGTGCTCAGCAATGTGCCCAGGAGGTCAAGAAGGTCAAAGACATCCTGGCCTGCATCAGAAATAGCGTGGGCAGCAGGAGCAGGGAAGTCATTCTCCCCCTGTACTCAGCACTGGTTAGCCCCAATATGGAGGACTGTGTCCAGTTCTGGGGCCCTTTAGTTTAGGAGAGATGTTGAGTTGCTGGAAGGTGTCAGGGGAGGGCAACAAAGCTGGGGAGGGGGTTGGAGCCCAGCCCTGTGAGGAGAGGTTGAGGGAGCTCAGATTGTTCAGCCTGGAATAGAGGAGGCTCAGGGGAGACCTTATTGCTGTCTACACCTCCCTGAAGGGAGGTTGTAGACAGGTGGGGCTTGGTCTCTTCTCCCAGGCAACCAGCACCAGAACAAGAGGACACTGTCTCAAGCTGTGCCAGGGGAGGTTTAGGCTGGATGTTAGGAAGAAATTCTTCACAGAAAGAGAGATTGGCCATTGGAATGGGCTGCCCAGGGAGGTGGTGGAGTCACCATCACTGGGCGTGCTTAGGAAGACACTTGATGGGCTGCTTGGTGCCATGGTTTATTTGAATAGATAAGTTGGACTCGATGACCTTGAAGGACTTTTCCAAGCTGGTCAATTCAATTCAATTCATTCAATCAATTCAATTCAATTCAATTCAATTCAATTCAATACAATTCAATTCTATTCCATTCCATTCCATTCCATTCCATTCCATTCCATTCCATTCCATTCCATTCCATTCCATTCCATTCCATTCCATTCCATTCCATCCATTCTCGTACTCAATCAGGAGATCTCCTGAGCATTGAAGCTTCCAGGTAGTATTCCAGTCAATGGATGTGACTTTAAGTATTTTATGTAACTGACTAATGTATTTCCTTACGCCCATAGATATGTTGTGTTTTTTTTTCTTCCTAGGTGCTGTCAGTGATGCTGTGCACCAATGGCTTTATTTAATTTCGGAGAGCAGCTCTACCAAGTACAGTTAAATGCTCAGTTCTGTGCTTATCTCTGTCCTCTTTGTATTCATTGTTCCAGTCTGGAAAACACTGATTCCTCTTGCACATTCACTTTTATTTTGTCCCTGCACATTCCTTGGTTTTGTTTTATGTTGCTTTTAAGCCTAGTCCATAGTGGCACTGACAAGCAGAAAATAAGATAAATTGAAACTTGTAATCAGATCTGAGTACATTCTGCAGGCTGGCAAATTTCAGTTGCTTATTCTGTTACCTTTAAGCCTGTTTTCAAAAGTATTTTTTGTCTCTGTTCCATGTCTCTGAGGCCCATTACAATCTGATTTGACATTACAGATTGTATAAGCTCTCCAAATACCATGTCACACTTGCCAAACTCAGGTCTGCTATGAATACTTCAGACGTTTCTCCTTTTGTGATTTTACTTATGAAGGCAAATCATCTTGAGAACATAATTGTTTGTAGGAGTGGAGTACTTTCTGTATTCATGTCATGGCCTGTTCTTTTTCCATACATAGAATCATAGAATCAATAAGGTTGGAAAAGATCTCAGAGATCATCAAGTCCAACCTGTCACCCAACACCTCATGACTACTAAACCATGACACCAAGTCCAGTCCCCTCTTGAGCACCTCTAGGGATGGTGACTCCACCACCTCCCTGGGCAGCACATGTTAGGCTGGGGAGTGAACCATATGCTCTGGATCCTGTAAATATAATTTGTTTGTTTTCAATGTATGAACATACTGTGAGAGACTAAAAATCTCATCTCTCCTGATGTGACTCAACAAAGATAAAAATCACCTTTGCTGCTGGCCCAGACAATGGACCGAGGCCACTGTTAGCGATACCTTTGGGAATATGCATAAGACAAGATCATCTCCACCCATCAGGCACCCTGGAAAGGGAGGATGGTGAGGCAATGGATTCACCACATGGCCCCTGATGTGTATTGGGTGTATGGGTAGATAAATGGAGAAGGAGGAGGTGGAGCCCCCCCCCTCTTTCTCCAGACCCCTGTCCAAACATGAAGGAATACACAGGAAGATTTCCTGGGGAACGATACCTGGACACTTACCTAAGGATGATTTCCTGGGGGATAATACTTGGACACATACCTAAGGACTAAAAACCTGTATAAAAAGACTTGAGCTACTACTAGCTGAGGTGAAGGAAAACACAGAAGAAGGAAACACAGCAGAGGAAAAAGACTGGAAAATGCTGCTCTGAGAAGACAGAGAGAATACCAGGAGAGAAAAATGACAGAGACATCACCATGGAGCCTGGAAGAAGCAGACCAAGAGGAACCCTCTCTCTGTGTCCTAAGTTCTGCCTGCTGCAACTCATGGAGTTGAAGAGGCTGCTCAGAGGACCACATCTCTTCTACAGCTAAAGCTACAGCACTCTTCCTCTATAGACCCAATATCTCTTTACATCCAAAGCTGCAGCACCTTTCCTCCACAGACTCAAACTGTCTTGGGGGGTGAGTGGTGTGGTAATATAGTTCCTTTCCTCTTCTCTCTCCCTCTTCTCTCTCTCACTCTGTATTCTCTCTCCCCTTCTGATCCATCCACATTATTTGTGCAATAAATAGTCTAGCTGTTGACATTTTGGCTTTGTTTGTGCCTCATTTCATAACACAGGACTAGTCAAAAGAACTGAGTCTCTTTCCTTCTCTGGACCAAGACACATACCCACAGACCTTCATCGCTCTAGCCTTGCAAATTTTCACCTCCTTTTAGGAAAACATTCTTACCTGAAAGAGCTCCAAGTGTCTGTTGTATCTGTGTCAAGTTCTAAGTGCATTAGTGTATTAATAAGCTGTTGCATCTTGTCAGTTGACTTTTGTCGTGCTTCTCTGCTTTCTCCCCCCTCCTCCACTCAACATGCTAGCTAATAATTATGGTGGTGATTTAAGCAATGTCAAACCATGAAATTAATATTACCTCAGGATGGAGCCAGGGTCAGAGCCTGGGGTTCAGCTGCTTCTAGTGTAGACTCATGTGCAGCTCACAAGTGCAGCTCACAAACTGCCTTTGGAGAAGATGGACCACTTCGTCAAAAATCACTGACATTTCAGACCACACATGTGAGTGATTTTAAGGGCACAGGCAGTAATGACTGCACCAGTCCACAGGCCAATAGTGTGTTAAGAGCTGTTTTCAGGACCTGTAATTAGATCAGTGTGAGGGTGTCAGGGAGTGATAGGACTAGGGGGAATGGAAAAAAAATAGAAATGGGTAGATTCAGATTGGATGTTAGGAAGAAGTTCTTCCCCATGAGGGTGGGAGACCCTGGAACAGGTTGCCCAGGGAGTGGTAGAAGCCTCATCCCTGGAGGTTTTTGCAGCCAGGCTGGATGTGGCTGTGAGCAACCTGCTGTAGTGTGAGGTGTCCCTGCCCATGGCAGGGGAAGTTGAACTAGATGATCCTTGAGATCCCTTCCAACCCTAACAATTCTATGATTCTATGACTCTAATGGAGATAAAGAGCCTCATCTTATCCAGTAAACCCCACTTTACACCTCTTTCAGCCAAATATAACACAGGCAAAGGGAGGATTAGGCAGAAACAGGAGACATTCATTCCTCCCCAAAAGAAAAACACAAAAAGGAATCACAATAAAGGTGTTTTGTTTTGTTTTGTTTTCCTGAACATTTTTTTTTCATGAACCATTATCTGCACAGCTATGATCAGCACAATGGCTTTGATGAGACTCAGCCCACACAGTTTGTTCCTCCAGAGCAGAGATTTCTGCCAGTTGCTGTATTCCTCACATCACAGCCCAATAAAAGAAGACTGAATGAACTCTCATGATTGATGTAAATAAAGCCAAATGCTGCTGCAAAAGAAATAAGATTCCAGCTGTTGTCAGTCACTGTTATTATAATGAAAGAAAATGTTCTCAGCAAACCTCCTACAAAATATACTAAAGCCACAACTTTTCTCTCTCTCTATTATTTTTTGCTTTTAATAATTGCTGAGAGAGCTACAATATTGAAAGCTCTAAAAGCAACCCTCAGAACTCTGTCCAGACTTCTGTATAACAGAAATTATTTGGAAAATTGTCTGGCAGTGTCTGTATAGTCAGTTCCTTCATCTCCATGGGTGTTTTGTCTGGATTTTCAGGTAATGATAGGGCTAGGGGAATGAAAAAAAAAGAGAAATGGGTGGATTCAGATTGGATGTTAGGAAGAAATTCTTCCCCATGAGGGTGGTGAGACACTGGAACAGATTGCCCAGGGAGGTGGTAGAAGCCTCATCCCTGGAGGTTTTGAAGGCCATGCTGAATGTGCTCTGAGCAATCTGCTCTAGTGTGAGGTGTCCCTGTCCATGGCAGGGGGGTTGGAACTAGATGATCCTTGAGGTCCCTTCCACCCCTAACAATTTCTATGATTCTTTATAACATATATCATTAATACCTAGGCATTTGGCTGCTTCTGCAGAGGTCAGATCAGATTCAAGTAAGGTTCATATTACCAGTGGAAACTCAAGCATGTGCTTCTGAGTGAAAAATAAAAGGTAAAGTAACTGTAGCAGCTAGAATCCTCGAATTCAGTCCTAAAGCATGTTGTCAACTGGTTTCTGCTAGCCTGTAGATTTAATGTTGGGCATGAAGGATTTGACCACAGGGAAACTAATATCTGCTCATACTGTTACTAGCACATCACTTTACTCATGTGTTATTTCACTTCTCTTCTATTATCAGTGAAGTTGATAGCACTGACTGTTATAAAATGGTGGATGGTGTCCTTGAAACTCCCCTCAGGTTCTCACAACTTTGTCAAGCTTTAATTGTTGCAATTGGATGAGGTGCCTGCTTTTGTAGGCTTTATTAAGATATTTATTTTCTCTACATCCAAGCTCTTTTGAAAAACAATACCTGAGAAATGTACTTATTCCACATCAGTTTAAAACTAAGTTTTAAGTCTTTTTCTTTAAGAATCAATAGTTTTTATTTTATTTTCCTCATTACTTGGTCAGTGGGGTGAGACTGTTATGACATGGAAGTACAGGCAGAAAGGGACCTGGGGGTACTGGTCGATAGTAGGCTGAACATGAGCCTGCAGGTGCACAGGTGCCCAAGAAGGCCAATGGCATCCTGGCCTGCATCAGGAACAGTGTGGCCAGCAGGAGCAGGGAGGTCATTCCGCCCTGTGCTCAGCACTGGTTAGGCTGCACCCTTGAGTCCTGTGTCCAGTTCTGGGCCCTCAGTTTAGGAAAGATGTGGAATTGCTGGAAAGTGTCCAGAGAAGGGAAACAAAGCTGGAAAGGCTTTGGAGCACAAACCCTATGAAGAGATGCTGAGGGAGCTGGGGTTGCTTAGCCTGGAGAAGAGGAGGTTCAGAGGAGACCTTATTGCTGTCTACAACTAACTGAAGGGAGGTTGCAGCCAGTGGGGTGGTGTCTCTTCTCCCAGGCAACCAGCACCAGAACAAGAGGACACAGTCTCAAGCTGCACCAGGGGAGGTTTAGGCTGGATGTTAGGAAGTAGTTCTTCCCAGCAAGAGAGATTGGCCATTGGAATGTGCTGCCCAGGGAGGTGGTGGAGTCACCATCACTGGAGGTGTTTAAAAGAGGCTGGATGAAGCACTTGGTGCCATGGTTTAGTTGATGAGATGGTATTAGGATGCACTTGATGATCTCAAAGGTATTTCCAGCCTGGTCTATTATTCTATTCTATTCTATTCTATTCTCATTCTATTCTATTCTATTCTATTCTATTCCGTTCCATTCCATTCCATTCCATTTATTCTATTCTATCCTATCCTATCCTATCCATTCTATGTCTTGTATTTGTACAAGAATAAATCTGCTCCAAAAGGACTGCTAAAATATAGTCATTGCTAACAGGTAAAATTCCCCAACCATCCTACCCATGATGAGCACAATCCAGTGTGATGCTGTACAATGTCTGCCAGCAAGCAGAGCTGTAAGCAGCAGCGTATTGGCCACATTTGACCAACCATACCAAGAGTAACAACACAGTTTCAGAGCTCTTCAGGCTGTTGTGGTGAATCTCAAAGGAAAAATCTTTTCATCTGAAAGCAAAGGGAACTTGCAATAAGATGGATGTGTATTTTATATGTAATGCTTCTGGCAGTGGTATCTGCTGCCACTGTAACTTAATTAAGTATACTTCCAGGCTCTGTTAATTGGTTGTGGGTAATATTTCCACATACAAGGAATATGAAGACAGTCAAACAATTGAAGAAAAATCATGAATTTCAATGCAGTGATTGAATTGGAAAAAGAGGTGCCATGGCCTGTGGTTTCCCACCAGGGGGATTCTGTAGCAAATTAGCTAGGTGCGCACAGCTTGCTACTTTTTGTCTGGTATCTTTCCAGATGCTGCATCTGAAATTCAAGCAGTTCTTGGGTTTGGAGAGGGCTAAGGGGCCTCTCTGCTCTTGTGCCCAGTTCACAGGCTGTAGCTTTTTTGGCTCAGAGAAGGCTAAGGGGCCTCTCCTCATGCCCGTCCACATGCCCAGTTCACAGGCTGTAGCAGTGCAGCTCTCTGAGATCAGGTCTCTCAGGGCTTTCTCCCTTCTGCCTCTGCTGCAGGCCTCTCAGTGTTGGTGCCTTGGTCCAGGTACAAGGCCAGGTATAGTTAGCCTGCTAGGACAAGGGTTTCAGTTGTGACTCCAGCAGCATTTAGAATAGAATAGAATAGAATAGAATAGAATAGAATAGAATAGAATAGAATGAACCAGGTTGAAAGAGACCTTCAAGATCATTGCATCCAACCCATCAACCAATCCAACCCACCTAATCAACTAAACCATGGCACCAAGCACCCCATCAAGTCTCCTCCTGAACACCTCCAATGATGGTGACTCCACCACCTCCCCAGGCAGCCCATTCCAATGGGCAATCACTCTCTGTGTAGAACTTTTCCTAATATCCAGCCTAAACCTCCCCTGGTGCAGCCTGAGACTGTGTCCTCTTGTTCTAGTCCTGGCTGCCTGGGAGAAGAGACCAACCTCTGCCTGTCTACAACCACCCTTCAGGTAGTTGCAGAGAGCAATAAGGTCTCCCTGCGTCCTCCTCTCCTCCAGGCTAAGCAACCCCAGCTCTCTCAGCCTCTCCTCATAGGGGCTTGTGTTGTTCTTGTTGCTTTCTTGGTGAGAACAAGGCAAATTGCCTACTATCTTGGCTGCTTTAAATACTGTCCAAAGACAATCAATGGCCATTGGTACCAGAGAAACCTGATAGCTGAACCTATAGGAAGCATATTCAAACATGGCCATGGGCACACACAGTTCAGAGGGTGTGTTACAAGGTTAATCACAATGCTACATATTTACTTGGACCATCTGGACCCCAGGAAGTGTCCAGGTTTGCACATTCACAAGGGCTTAGCTATTGTCTGGGTTAGGGCTTGTTTTGGAGTTTGTCTCCTCAGGACTGAAACTAAGCCTGTGGAGAAAAGAGGAGTTTGTCAAGCTGCTTCTTAGGAGGGAGAAGAGGGCTGGCAAGCAATAAAAGAGAATAGATATCATGAGTGGGAAGGGAAAAAGGTTGAGAATAAGGATCAACAGAGCTGAATGAGGATACGGTGAGTTTTAGGATGAAGTGAGGACAAAGGAAATCGATGAGCAAAGAAGCAGGAAAGAAAGATCCCAGACTGCCCAACTCTCAAAGCAGAGAATGTTCTGAAAAGCAATGGAACTAAAGACTTGGAAGAAAATCACTTTCAGACTAAATTAAGAACAACAAAGGTCAGTCAGGTGACCTGAGCTTTCTCATAGTGTTCAAAAAGTTGGATATAGTTTTGACATCTATCCCTTTGAACACCATTACACTACAAAATAGAGCACACCTAAAATAAGTATTTTCAATTACAGGTATAACTATTATTTAAATCTACAATAATCAAACATGTTGCAGTTGATAAAAGCAAAATAAATTGCAAAGCACTCAAGCCAGTGCCTTTCTCAAAATTATTTGCTTCCAATCCATTGCAGGCTTACAAGACCAAAAAAGTCATACCGTATCAACTAGCTTGAGGTTCAGATTTCAGTTTCCTGGTGGCATGTTAACTTTTCATGAATGAGGCTTCTTTTTCTGTACAATACCATCCAGTAAATTTGGGAGACATTCAGGATTTGGAAGAGGTGCAGTTAATGGGAAAAAAAAAAAAAAAACAAACAGGAAAAAACAAGGCATTGCAGGAAGAGAGTGCCACATCCAGCTGGCAGCCAGTCACTAGTGGTGTCCCCCTGGGATCAGTACTGGGCCCCATGCTCTTTAATGTCTTTATTGATGATATGCATGAAGGGATTGAGTCCATCATCAGTAAGTTTGCAGATGACACCAAGCTGGGGGCAGGTGTTGATCTGTTAGAGGGTAGGAGAGCTCTGCAGAGTGACCTGACAGGATGGACAGATGGGCAGAGTCCAAGAGCATGAGATTGAACACATCTAAGTGCCAGGTTCTACACACTGGCCACAACAAGCCCATGTAGTGCTACAGGCTGGGGTCAGAGTGGCTGGAGAGTGGCCAGGAAGAGAGGGACCTGGGGCGGGTATGGTACATAGTAGGCTGAACATGAGCCAGCAGTGTGCCCAGGTGGCAAGAGGGCCATGGCATCCTGGCCTGTATCAGGAGCAGTGTGGCCAGCAGGAGCAGGGAGGTCATTCTGCCCCTGTACTCATCACTGGATAGGCCCCACCTTGAGTCTGTGTCCAGTTCTGGGCCCCTCAGTTTAGGAAGGAGGTGACTTGCTGGAACGTGTCCAGAGAAGGGCACAAAGCTGGGGAGGGGGTTGGAACACAAGCCCTATGAGGAGAGGCTGAGGAGCTGGGGGTGTTGGCCTGGAGAAGAGGAGACTCAGGGGGACCTTATTGCTCTCTACAACTACCTGAAGGGAGGTTGTAGACAGGTGGAGGTTGGTCTCTTCTCCCAGGCAGCCAGCACCAAACAAGAGGACACAGTCTCAAGCTGCGCCAGGGGAGGTTTAGGTGGCTGTAAGGAAGAAATTCTTCCAAGAGAGAATATTTTCCATTGGAATGGGCTGCATGGTGAGGTGGTGGAGTCACCATCACTGGAGATGTTTAAAAAGAGACTGGTGAGGCATTTAGTGCTGTGGTTTAGTTGATTAGATGGTATTGGGTGATAGCTTGGACAATGACCTCGATGGTTTTTTCCAACCTGGTTCTATAATTCTATTATATTCTATTCCTATCCCTATCCTATCCTATCCTATCCTATCCTATCCTATCATATCCTACCCTACCTATTCTATTCTATAAAGAAAATAATAAAAAGACACTGCTGAAAGCAACTCCTATAGAGCAGGTATTTCACAGGTGATCTTTGTACTGTGTTTCCTTCATTTTCTTGATATCTAACCTGATACACCAGTCCTATTTGCAGGAAGGGTGGTAACTTTCAAAAGCTGCTGAAATTCACACAAGCTGTCTTTTGATATGCTAGCTACAGTAAATCCTTTCAGAAAGTAGGCCCAAGGTATTTCATAGAAACCCAAATTAGTGGTATTTTTTACTTTAATCTCCCTGCATGAGGATTTCCTGCTGTAAAGTGGTGATACCGACAAACTGGTGCTAGTGGGTGGCAATGTTGTAACTCTTGTTGCTGGAGTGTGACCCGCACAACTTCAGCAGTTTTATTTCAAGGCAAGTTTTCTTTTCTGGACTGAGTCTGAAAGGGTAATTGCTTTCTTTCTGTGACCTAATTCTGTGGCAGAAAGTCATGTGAGAATCTCAAGCCTCTCACAGAAGAGACTGAAAATATTTTTAACTACTGAACTCAAGGCACTTAATCTTTCCTGCTTACTGCAAGACACTGAATTTTTGAGACCAAACGGGTAGGCTTCAGCTAGCTTTATAGTCTTGTAGCTGTTTATAGAGCATTTATATTAACAATATCAAACAAACAAATACATAAATAAAGTAAAAATGTATAGGAGCTTCTTAATTACTATAAAATTAATAATTTACCAAAATATGAAGAATAGATATGTGGATCCATTGCGAATCACAGAATAATAGAATCAATGAGGTTGGAAGGGACCTCAAAGATCATCAAGTCCAACCTGTCACCCAACACCTCATGACCACTAAACCATGGCACCAAGTGCCATGTCCAATCCCCTCTTGAACCCCTCCAGGGATGGTGACTCCACCACCTCCCTGGGCAGCACATTCCAATGGCTAATAGTTCTCTCTGTGAAGAGAGACTTTCTCCTCACCTCAAGCCTAAACCTCCCCTGGTGCAGCTTGAGACTGTGTCCTCTTGTTCTGGTGCTGGCTGCCTGGGAGAAGAGACCAGCCCCCACCTGGCTACAACCTCCCTTCAGGGAGTTGTAGACAGCAGGCTCCCTCAGCTTTCTCCTCTCCAGGCAGCAACCCCAGCTCCTCAGCCTCTCTCAAGGGCTGTGCCCTCCCCAGCTTTGTTGCCCTTCTCTGGACACCTTCCAGCAACTCAACATTTTTCTAAACTGGGGGGCCCAGAACTGTACACTGTCCTCAAGATGTGGCCTAACCAGTGCTGAGTACAGGGGCAGAAGGACTTCCCTATTCCTGCTGGCTACACTATTTGTGATGCAGGCCAGGATGCCATTGGCCTTCTTGGCTGCCTGGGCACACTGCAGGCTCATGTTCAGCCAGCTATCAATCAGTACCCCCAGGGTCCCTCTCTTCCTGGCCTCTCTCCAGCCACTTGACCCCAGCCTGTAGCACTGCATGGGATTGCTGTGACCAAAGTGCAGCACCCGGCACTGGTGGCTGAGTGGGAGGACAGCACCCATCTCAGCTTATGCATACTGCTCTGATTATAAAATGCACAGGAACACCCTCATTTGATTCTACCTGCTCCTTTTCAAGAAATGCCATTTATTACTGCTGTTTGTTGGTTCATTGAGTGCTTTGAGCAACAACCCAGAGATGCAGACTCATAAGCAAAAATGACTGAGCAGCCAAGGCAAAGGCACACTCTGCAGGCAGAAAATGCACAAAGAGATGAAATGACCTGCATGCAATTCCAGAATAGTCAAGGTCAGAGACAGAATCAAGGTTGTCCATTACTTTTATTTATGGAATCACAGAATTGTTAGGGTTGGAAGGGACCTCAAGGATCATCTAGTTCCAACCCCCTGCCATGGGCAGAGACACCTCACACTACAGCAGGTTGCTCAGAGCCACATCCAGCTGGCCTTCAAAACCTCCAGGAATGAGGCTTCCACAACCCTCTGGGCTACCTGTTCCAGTGTCTCACCACCCTCATGGGGAAGAACTTCTGCCTAACATCCAATCTGAATCTACCCATTTCTAGTTTTGTTCCATTCCCCCTAGTCCTATCATTACCTGACACCCTAATCACAACACTAATCACAACACTCTAATATTGACTAGTTTAAGAGAATTTGGACATCTCTGTGATTTCTGTTGTAAAACTACAGCAGAGCCAAACAAAGACAGCTGAATAAGGGTCTAGAAAGAAAAAGAAGTTTGCAAGGGCTAGCTGCTTGTTTATACAATACCTACTGCAGTCACTGCCTGGGGAGACAGTGTTCCCAGTGTGGCAGAACAGATTCTGCCACACATCCACATATTGACCTCTATGGTTGGCAGTTTTTCTGTGAAGTAAACACTGACAGAGAATATAGGGTACTTCATCAAGAGCAAGACTTGAGACATTTTGTTTCCCTTCCAGGAGGGGTCTGCAGTCTCTCCTTGAGCTGCTCAGTGTAGTCCTGTGAACATTTTGCTCATTAGGACACTGACCTATACCAGTAAAAGCAAAGCACAGTGCAAGGTCCAAGCTGAAAGACAGACTGTTTGTTCCATTCATGCTGTGACTCACTAATCATCCTAGCAAATGCCAGGGAGGCAGGGACAGATTTACTGTTTTTTTTCAGGTACACTCTGAGGTCCATTCACACATGCAGAACATAAAGCAACCTCAGGCAAATGAGACTTAGGGCCATTATCCCTGTTCACAACAGTCCCTTCAGGACTCATTTTTCAATGACACTTCTTTTTGGACAGCCTGCATGTGACTCAGGGTTCTGAGGATGCTCTGCAAGAAAAGAGGTCTTCGTAGTCACCTGAAAGGAAGTTGTAGCCAGGTGGGGGGTGGTTCTTCTCCCAGGCAACCAGCACCAGAACAAGAGGACACAGTCTCAAGATGCACCAGGGGAAGTTTAGGCTTGAGGTGAGGAGAAAGTTCTTCACAGAAAGAGTTATTTGCCATTGGAATGTGCTTCCAGGGAGGTGGTGGAGGTCCCTGGAGGTGTTCAAGAGGGGTTTGGATGTGACACTTGAAGCCATAGATTAGATAGTCATGAGGTGTTGGGTGATAGGTTGGACTGGAGGATCTCTGAGGTCTTTTCCAGCATTATTTATTGATTCTGATTCTATGATCTCAATGTGAACAATAGAACTGTTGAAGAGCAAGTCATCCTTGTTTGGCATATGTGTTTTGGTATGGCTCAG
>JAAWVA010000872.1:0-15000 GCA_015227895.2 Colaptes auratus | reverse complement strand
GAGATAAGGAAGTGGGAAATGCAGTGGTAGTTCAGGGACCCTACACAATACAATACAATACAATACACCAGGTTGGAAGAGACCTTCAAGATCATCGTGTCCAACCTATCAACCAATCCAACCCACCTCAATACAATACAATACAATACAATACAATACAACCCACCTAAACAACTAAACAACTAAACCATGGCACCAAGCACCCCATCAAGCCTCTTCTTGAACACCTCCAATGAAGGTGACTCCACCACTTCCACAGGCAGCTGATTCCAGTGGGCAATCACTCTCTCTGTATAGAACTTCTTTCTAACCTCCAGCCTAAACCTGCCCTGGCACAGCCTGAGACTGTGTCCTCTTGTTCTGGTGCTGCCTGCCTGGGAGAAGAGACCAACCTCTGCCTGGCTACAACCTCCCTTCAGGGAGTTGTAGAGAGCAAGAAGGTCACCCCCCCTCAGTCTCCTCCTCTCCAGGCTAAGCAACCCCAGCTCCCTCAGCCTCTCCTCATAGGGCTTGTCTTCCAAACCCTTCACCAACTTCGTTGCCCTTCTCTGGACACGCTCCAGTAAGACAACATCTTTCCTAAACTGAGGGGCCCAGAACTGGACACAGGCCTCAAGGTGTGGCCTAACCAGTGCAGTGTACAGGGGCAGAATGACCTCCCTGCTCCTGCTGGCCACACTGTTTCTGATGCAGGCCAGGATGCCATTGGCCTTCTTGGCTGCCTGGGCACACTGCAGGCTCATGTTCAGCCTACCATCAACCAGCACCCCCAGGTCCCTCTCTGCCTGGCTGCTCTCCAGCCACTCTGACCCCAGCCTGGGGTTGCTGTGGCCAATGTGCAGAACCTGGCACTTGGATGTGTTCAATCTCCTGCCCTTGGCCTCTGCCCATCTGTCCAGCCTGTCGAGGTCGCTCTGCAAATTTACTGATGATGGACTCAATGCCCTCATCCAGATCATCAATAAAGATGTTGAAGAGCATGGGGCCCAGCACCGATCCCTGGGGCACACCACTAGTGCCTGGCTGCCAGCTGGCTGTGGCACCATTCACCACCACTCTCTGGGCTCAGCCTCCAGCCACTTCCTAACCCAGCTCAGAGTGCTGCTGTCCAAGCCAGGGGCTGACAGCTTGCCCAGCAGTTTGCTGTGGGGGACGGTGTCAAAGGCCTTGCTGAGGTCCAGGCAGACCACATCCACAGCCTGCCCCACATCCACCAGGCAGTCACCTGATCATAGAAGGAGATCAGGTTGGTCAGGCAGGACCTGCCCTTCCTAAATCCATGCTGGCTAGGCCTGAGCCCTCACACAAAACAGCCTGTCACCAGCAGACAGTCCACTGCTGGAGACAGGTCTCCCTAAACATAACACATTCAGGGGAAGTTCAGGCTGGAGGTGAGGAGAAAGTTCTTCACTGAGAGAGTGATTCGTCATTGGAATGTGCTGCCCAGGGAGGTGGTGGAGTCACCGTCCCTGGAGGTGTTCAAGAGGGGATTGGATGTGGCACTTGGTGCCATGGTCTAGTCATGGGGTCTGTGGTTACAGATTGGACTCGGTGATCTTCGAGGTCTCTTCCAACCTTGGCGACACTGTGATACTGTGATTCCATCTTCTAAAGAACACATTGCTAGTAGCATTAATTAGGCCATTATATTATCACATGTCCCACTATGAATTCAGCCCTAACTTTACCTGTAGCTTCAGTGCCTCCAACAAGAATGTCCCTCTGGATTTTTCCATCATCCTCATCTAAAGCAAACCAGCGTCCAACTGGGAACTGGTAGACACATTTATTGCCAATGTCTTCAATAATCACCTAAGAGAAAAGAAACACCACTTTGTAAACAGAATGGGGGAAAAGCAAAGGTGCTGCACAAAGGGGTAACACAAGATCAGAAGCTTAAAGAACACATTCTCACCTGATAATATATTCAATACTCAAACACAACCCTCTCTGCTCCCTAATTAGTAATGAATGAATTTCAGACTATAAGCAAGTAAAAACCCAGGGTTTATTCTTTCCTTTTTTCATCCAGTGAACTTAATCTGCATCTCTCACAGTGTATGAGACCAGATGTCTCTGCTAGCAAGACCAGCTGGCTGGCCTGCCTTCTTTCTCTCCAGAGCCCATTTGCTGGCTACTCTTCTCCATCAGCTGAATGGCAGCTCTTTGTTCTGCCTTGGGAACAGGCTGTCTTCTGTCTCTCTCAGTTTTAGAGCCCTGTTATAAAATAATACCTCGGAATTTCAGGACAAATCAAAGCCATTGGATGAGTTTGTGTGACCTACTAATATCATGTTATCCCACTCAGTTAGTCCTGGATAGAACAATTGCAAATACAGACATGAAACCCCATGGTAGGAATAGTTTCTGATTTGGAAGGATTTGGCTCTTGAAAGTACCTAGACACATATATTACTGAAACAAGCCAGGGAACAATCTTCCCCTTTAATACTACATTAAGGCAATGTTCCCCACTTAGGCTTTATTGCACTTCATTCTGATCCCACTCTTATCAGTATCTTTTTATGGGTTCCAGGGGCTTGCCATAGAGCTACTACAGTATTTTAATCGAGCACTGAAGAGTAGTGAAGAGTGTCTGCCAGAAAAGAAATCAAAATCTCTACTCACCTGTATGGCTTATGTCTCAGAGGAAAAAAAATTAACCATAAACCTACCACTGACAAGACACTACTAAATCATGTCCCTAAGCACATATCTTTTCAATACCTCTAGTGATGGTGACTCTACTGATTTCCTGGGGAGTCTGTTCAGGGCTTGAAAACCCTTTCAGTGAAGAAATTTTTCAACATGTTCAATCTAAACCACCCCTGCTGCACCTTGAGGCCATTTCCTCCTGTCCTATCACTTGTTAATAAAGAGAAGAGACCAACATCCACCTCACTACAACCTCCTTTCAGGTCTTCCTTCCTCAGCCTCCTATTCTCCAGGCTAAACAACTCCAGTTCCCTCAGCCATTCCTCAGAAGACTTGTTTTCTAGACCTTTCACCACCTTCTTGCTCTTCTTTGGTCCGGCACCTCAATGTGGTTAGGGGGACCAAAACTACACACAGTACTTGAGGTGTGGCCTCACCAGTGCTTAGTACAGTGGGGGAATATATCAACACCCAGATTCCCCTCTAATTCTGTTTGTGTCCTTGTTTATTCTTGTCTTTAGAGGTAGAAAACCAGCTGTGACTATCAGCAATGCAGAAAACACAAGCATCAGATGAACTTCCAATGGTGCTTAGCAAATTCATCCAGGAATGACAGTGCTGGATTCCCCAAGTACTGGAGCAAATCATAGAGAGACAGCTACCAACAAGATAACTGGGTTGGTTTAGCTCACTCCTCCAAGCTTCCAGCTGAACTTGCAAGGCAAAATTTGCCTTTTACTTAATCACAAACATCTTGACAGCTCCTGCAGGAGAACACTGGATTCATGTATTGGCAGCACCTAGTCATTGCTTCAGGCTTTGGGACTCAAGCAACCCAAGCAACATCAAAAACCTGTCATGCAGACTTGATCTGTAACATGAGAATGAGGTTTGTTTTCTGTGGGCTTTCCTCCTATTTCTACAGGGAGCACAACAGATGTTTCCCACCTTCTGCATTTAACACAGTAACTTTTAGTGTACCGTATGGTGATGGTGGAAAAGCATGTGCTAGTATTTGCATTTCTAATGTACCAGACCACCCTATTATCTAAGATTTACAAAACTGGGGTCAAGTCTTCAGTGAGTTAATGTCAGCTGTGATAAACTACATCAGCAGAGCAATGAAATGAGAATAGAAGAAAGAATCATAGATTTAACATTTTAAATTTTTCCTTCAACTAGGAGGAGGCTCAGGGGAGACCTTCTTACAATACAATACAATACAATACAATACAATACACCAGGTTGGAAGAGACCTTCAAGATCATCGCGTCCAACCCATCAACCAATCCAACCCACCTAAATACAATGCAATACAATACAATACAATACAATACAATACAACACAACACAATACAATACAACCCACCTAAACAACTAAAAAACTAAACTGTGGCACCAAGCACCCCATCAAGCCTCTTCTTGAACACCTCCAATGAAGGTGACTCCACCACCTCCACAGGCAGCTGATTCCAGTGGGCAATCACTCTCTCGGTATAGAACTTCTTCCTAACATCCAGTCTAAACCTGCCCTGGCGCAGCCTGAGACTGTGTCCTCTTGTTCTGGTACTGGCTGCCTGGGAGATGAGACCAACCTCTGCCTGGCTACAACCTCCCTTCAGGTAGTTGTAGAGAGCAAGAAGGTCACCCCTCAGTCTCCTCCTCTCCAGGCTAAGCAACCCCAGCTCCCTCAGCCTCTCCTCATAGGGCTTGTCTTCCAAACCCCTCACCAACTTTGTTGCCCTTCTCTGGACACGCTCCAGTAAGACAACATCTTTCCTAAACTGAGGGGCCCAGAACTGGACACAGGCCTCAAGGTGTGGCCTAACCAGTGCAGTGTACAGGGGCAGAATGACCTCCCTGCTCCTGCTGGCCACACTGTTTCTGATGCAGACCAGGATGCCATTGGCCTTCTTGGCTGCCTGGGCACACTGCAGGCTCATCTTCAGCCTACCATCAACCAGTACCCCCAGGTCCCTCTCTGCCTGGCCGCTCTCCAGCCTGTAGCACTGCATGGGGTTGTTGTGGCCAATGTGCAGAACCCGGCACTTGGATGTGTTCAATCTCATGCCGAGATTCTTGCTGTCTACAACTACCTGAAGGGAGGTTGTAGCCAGGAAAGGGTTGGTCTTGAACTAGAAGAGGTTGCTCAGAGACCCTTCTAATGTGATAGAATAAACCAGGTTGGAGAGACTTTTGGGATCATCAAGTCCAACCTATCATCCAACACCATCTAATCAACTCAGCCATGGCACCAAGCACCACATCCAGGCTCTTTCTAAACACCTCCAGGGACGGCGACTCCACCACCTCCCTGGGCAGCACATCCCAATGATGAACGACTCTCTCAGTGAAGAACTTTCTCCTCACCTCCAGCCTAAACTTCCCTTGGTGCAGCTTGAGACTGTGTCCTCTTGTTCTGGTGCTGGTTGCTAGAGAGAAGAGGCCAACCCCTTCCTGGCTACAACCACCCTTCAGGTAGTTGTAGAGAGCAGTGAGGTCACTCCTGATGTGAGCTATTAAGATCCCACAGCATTCTTATGTTAAGTGTCTCAAGAGTAACTAACCTTTTCAAGGAACCAGCCAGCAGAGCCACCTCTGTTATTATGTCCTATATTAATTTTTCTTAACCTTCCCAAGTTTGGAGCATCAAGTGTGAACTTGTCCTCTGCTCCCTTTTCAAAATTGTCTTTGTCATTATCCAGTTTCCTCACACCTGAAGAAAAAAAATGGAGACAAAAACAGGAAAGAAAGAGTTACTGGCACATATGTGTTTGTAAACGAAGAAACATTTATTAATGTCACCACTGACTGACTCAAATATTCTTGAAGTACCAGCTCTCTGCAACCAGGGCTCAAGGTAAAGGCAGAGGATTTTGTATTCTAATAAAAAGGTCTATTTTCTTGATCACACACAGGATTTTCACTCTAATGTCACAGCTACATACAGCTCTCAGAGTTTTCAGAAATACAGATCCAGATGGCTCTTGCATCTTTTTTTTATATATACCACCACATTTCCCTTTTATATTTAATGCCTTTTAAAATGTCCAAATTGTTTGAAAAAGGCCTTGGTCACAAGCTGCAGATTTTGACACTTCTGGACACAGGCTTCTTGACTGCACAACATAGGAAGGCTTTAGTCTCAAGTTAGGACCCACCTAGGGCTGTTGGCTTTTGCTGATCTCGAAGGAGCTTGCCTTTATGAAAAGTATTAAAGCTCTGGCCCCAATTACAACCAATGCTATTCATGTGTGAGTGATGCTGCAAGTGAGATTGAACCCACCCAAGGCACCAGTGCAGGGGAAGCTGTCAGAGGGCTATTCATGCCACTGCTAGAAGGGGATGAATTATCTTCTAGGGCTGCTATTTCTCTGCATAGATAAAACAGAGTGCCTGCACAACTAGCTTAGATTCAGGTTCCCACTTTCAGACATCTGCAGTGAGATCAGAAGAAACCCCTTGCAAAAGTCTGGGGAATTAATCATGGATAAAACCTATCCAATAGGTTTTGCAATCTGTTCAAGGGCACTTGGCAGACAACCTATTATTTCTTGAATTTGACAGGATAGGTACAGTATAGAAGAGAGAAAATATTTGGTCTCTGGGCCTCCAGAAATTTTCACCCCCTCTTCTTCATGGCATGACCTTGAGTTTGGCTGTGGTACATATTTTGTTATTATCATTCAGTTAAACATATTTCTGAAAAATTAAATGTGAGTTCCAGGGCTACTGCTGTAGTACAATCTAAATTAAAAATAAAAATAAAATTGAAAATTTAAAAAAAAAAGGGAAGGGAAGGGAAGGGAAGGGAAGGGAAGGGAAGGGAAGGAAGGGAAGGGAAGGGAAGGGAAGGGAAGGGAAGGGAAGGGAAGGGAAGGGAAGGGAAGGGAAGGGAAGGGAAGGGAAGGGAAGGGAAGGGAAGGGAAAATTTAAAAGAAAACAGAAAAGGAACATTTAAAAAAAATGAAAAGGAAACAGAGAAGAAAAATGAGAAGGGGGGAAATAAAAGGAAAAGAAACAAAAAGTAATAAGAAGAAAAAGAAAAATGAAAAAAAAGAAAAACAGAAAAAGGGGGAAAAAAAGGAGAAAAAAAAGAAAAAAATACTAATATAAAGAAGAATTAAAAGACCAACTACCATTAATTTAAAGCCAGATAATACAAACCTTAGTTAGATTATCATAGTATCAGTCAGGGTTGGAAGGGACCACAAGGATCATCTAGTTCCAACCCCCCTGCCATGGGCAGGGACACCCCACACTAGATTATCTCTGTATATGGCCAGACAGAGTCAGCCACAAAGGCTGAAAGGACAGCATTATCCACCCAGGGACACAGAAAGGTGCTGTCACTGCATGCCCTGTACGTACACATTGGTGTTGCATCCCTCAGCAGACTGTCACTAGCTTATGCTGGTGATTTATGCTGCATTTCCCCATGTCTGGGGTGTTCGGTGGCAGGCAGCTTCAGTCGTGCTCACAGCCCTGCTGCCACTGCTGCTCTGCAGGCACAGCATCTGGAAGCTGTGGACGTGAGAAACCCCGGAGCTAACAACATCATTTGTTGCGCCTTTCACTCAGCCAAATTACTCTGCATTTGCCAGATTGCTGCTGTGTGTTGTTCAGATGGCAGACCTGCAGTGCAGGAAGAGTTATTTTAGGGAATTATTTGCATCTGAATACCTGTGTCTCCTCTCTCACCGAAGATATTAATGAAGACATCCGCATCGGTTCCACTGCCGCTGAGATCACCAGTGAAGACTCGGACCACGTATTTGTTGACTGCAAGGAAAGAGGCAGAAATCCCAATACATTAATAGCTCAGTGGTTTGATACAAACCAACCCAGGCTGTGCTGATGCTGTCTTGGAAGCGTGTCTGTGCCATGACTCCTGGTACAATGACCCTCCGTTGGCACTTCTCTGACACTCTGCATTCACTGCCCAGGGCAAGAGGAACACATCATTCAGTTCCTGGCCTTGGCACTGGAGCCTGCAATAGATTAGAAGAATATGCAAATTTTTGTATTGATATGTGACCACTAAATGAACTCAGGTCTACACATCAGCCTTACCCTTTCAAACCAGCAATGTGTTACCGAGCTGGCCATCTGCCCAAGTTCAGACCTGACTGCTCTGGTCTGGTCCTAGAGCTATTTTTGCAGCTTGGTTTATACAAAGCCTGGCTGGTGACAAGTATTGTGAGAAAAGGTCAGACATGGTACATGAGCACAAAGATTTGAAGGTGACCACCCTGCTACTTCCTAAAAAAAATATAATATATCTAATATAGTTATTTACATTTAATGGAGAAACAGAAATAAAGCCCAGGAGCTGCGACACTGTGAAACTGCGGCACGAAATAACGTAAAAATCACATAGGTGAACCACACTGCTACAAACACCTCATGTCACATCAGTAAGCTTGAGAAGCAAGTGTTTCAGAGGGATCAGTCTAAGAACAGCTTGGTTCCAAAGGACAGCAAGAGTGACTTCAGCTGCTTCTGAAACCCTTAAGAAAAGACCCATGGCCTTCAGTGTGTAACTGGATGCAGACGTAGCCTGCCTGGACCTCAGCAAGGCCTTTGAAACCATCCACCACAGCAAGCTCCTGGCCAAGATGTCAGCCCTGGCTTGGACAGCAGCACTCTGAGCTGGGTTAGGAACTGGCTGGAGGCTGAGCCCAGAGAGTGGTGGTGAATGGTGCCACAGCCAGCTGGCAGCCAGGCACCAGTGGTGTGCCCCAGGGATCAGTGCTGGGCCCCATGCTCTTCGACATCTTTATTGATGATCTGGATAAGGGCATCGAGTCCATCATCAGTAAATTTGCAGATGACAGCAAGCTGGGGGCAGGAGTTGATCTGCTGGAGGGCAGAGAGGCTTTGCAGAGGGACCTCGACAGGCTGGACAGATGGGCAGAGGCCAAGGGCAGGAGATTGAACACATCCAAGTGCCGGGTTCTGCACATTGGCCACAGCAGCCCCAGGCAGTGCTACAGGCTGGGGTCAGAGTGGTTGGAGAGCAGCCAGGCAGAGAGGGACCTGGGGGTGCTGGTTGATGGTAGGCTGAACATGAGCCTGCAGTGTGCCCAGGCAGCCAAGAAGGCCAATGGCATCCTGGGCTGCATCAGGAAGAGTGTGGCCAGCAGGAGCAGGGAGGTCATTGTGCCCCTGTACTCTGCACTGGTTAGGCCACACCTTGAGTCCTGTGTCCAGTTCTGGGGCCCCTCAGTTTAGGAAGGAGGTTGACTTGCTGGAAGGTGTCCAGAGAAGGGCAACGAAGTTGGTGAGGGGTTTGGAACACAGCCCTGTGAGGAGAGGCTGAGGGAGCTGGGGTTGCTTAGCCTGGAGAAGAGGGAGGCTCAGGGGTGACCTTCTTGCTCTCTACAACTACCTGAAGGCAGGTTGCAGCCAGGCAGAGGTTGGTCTCTTCTCCCAGGCAGGCAGCACCAGAACAAGAGGACACAGTCTCAGGCTGTGCCAGGGCAGGTTTAGGCTGGATGTTAGGAGGAAGTTCTACACAGAGAGAGTGATTGCCCATTGGAATGGGCTGCCTGGGGAGGTGGTGGAGTCACCTTCATTGGAGGTGTTCAGGAGGAGACTTGATGGGGTGCTTGGCTGCATGGTTTAGTTGTTTAGGTGGGTTGGATTGGTTGATGGGTTGGACGCGATGATCTTGAAGGTCTCTTCCAACCTGGTGTATTGTATTGTATTGTATTAATAGATGAGGGGCGAGCAACTGATGTCGTTTGCCTGGCCCTGAGCAAAGCCTTTGACACTGTCCCACACCACATCCTGGTCTCCAAGCTGGTGACACATGGGTTTGATGGGTGACCACTAGATGGATACAGAACTGGCTTGATGGCTGCACCCAAAGAGTGGCTGTCAATGGGTCCATGTCCCAGGGGAGGCCAGGGACAAGCAGAGTCCCTCAGGGATCAGTCCTGGGACCAGGCTTGTTCAACATCTTTGTGGGTGCCATGGACAGTGGCATTGAGTGCACCCTCAGCAAGGTTGCTGATGACATCAAGCTGTGTGGTGCAGCAGACAGCTGGAGGGAAGGGATCCATCCAGAGGGACCTGGACAGGCTGGAGAGGTGGGCACAGGCCAACCTCATGAGCTTCAACAAGACCAAGTGCAGGCTCCTGCATCTGGGTCGAGGCAACCCCAGGCACAAATCCAGGCTGGGCAGTGACTGGCTGGGGAGCAGCCCTGAGGAGAGAGACTTGGGGGTGCTGGGGGAGGAGGAGCTCACCAGGAGCTCTCAGTGTGCACTTGCAGCCCGGAAAGCCAATCAGAGCCTGGGCTGCAGCAGGAGAAGTGTGGCCAGCAGGTCAAGGGAGGGGATTCTCCCCCTCTGCTCAGCCCTGCTGAGACCCCACCTGGAGTCCTGCCTCCAGTTCTGGAGCCCCTATTCCAAGAGGGATCTGGAGGTGCTGGAAGGTGTCCAGAGAAGGGCCACGAGGATGAGCAGAGGGCTGGAGCACCTCTCCTGTGAGGACAGACTGAAGGAGTTGGGGCTGTTCAGTCTGGAGAAGAGAAGGCTCTGAGGTGACCTCATTGTGGCCTTCCAGTATCTGAAGGGGGCCTACAGGAAGGCTGGGGAGGGACTTCTCAGGCTCTCAGGTAGTGATAGGACTAGGGGGAATGGAATGAAGCTGGAGGTGGCGAGATTCAGGCCTGGATATGAGGAGGAAGTTCTTCCTCATGAGAGTGGTGAAGCCCTGGAATGGGTTGTCCAGGGAGGTGGTTGAGGCCCTGTCCCTGGAGGTGTTTAAGCCCAGGCTGGATGAGGCTCTGTCCAGCCTGATCTAGGGTAGAGTGTCCCTGCCCATGTCAGGGGGGTTGGAACTAGATGATCTTTGTGGTCCCTTCCAGCCGTGACTGATACTATGATAGGAGACCCCTCCCCTGAAAATTATAAAGACATGCTGAGCTCCCGGGGTGAGGAGTACAAGGGCAGAGCGCAAACAGAAGGGAAAATCATCTGCCACAGTTTAATGAGAGTGCTCTGAAAAAGCTGAAAATCAAGCTGACATTCTTGGAGCCCCCCCACAAAACATGCCATGACAAATAAACTAATAATGATAAAAGTGTAAGAAATACTAAACAGCAAAAATGGGGAGGACAAAGCCAGGCTCAAACAAAGGGAGGAAATGCCTTGGTGTTTAACTATTTTGCTTTGGTTCATAGAGCTCTAACAACATGCCAGAGAGATGCCAACAGTAAAGGATTTTATTTACATTAGCCAAGGAAGGAGATGTTGTAATTTGCAGCTCCCATTTGACCACTAAGCTGCTCTGACTAAAAGTGACCCATTGTACATTGGAAACTTTAATCACAGAACACATTTTTCAAGAAGCTTTGCTCCATGCACCTTCTCTAGAATATTTATTCTGATGTCAATGATTAATTTTTCCACTCAATTTTTCAGAGGCCAGAAGATAAAAGGGGCCAGGGGATGAAAAGATCCACAAAAGTAAAGCATTAGTGGCTGAACTTATGATTACCCTTGTGGAATCAGGCTTTATGCCTCTGAAGACAGAACAGAAGAATGCCTGACACACACCAGGGAGGACATGTAGATAACAAGTCCATGAAAAGCAATCATCAGCACAGACCAAAAACAGGGCAGGTAGCTTCTTCAGAAACATACCTGCTTAGCAAGAAAGATGCTGGTGAAATTATTTGTCAGATCCACCTTGAAATGTCTTAGCACCCGCAGGCGGATGGCATCGGGGCGCATCAGTTTGCATGGATCAAGCACCTTCATTCATTCAGACAGATCTGTGTCTGTAATTTAGTGGTCTTTGGCCCAGGTCATAGAACATCCCTGCTGGACAGACCATGAGAACATCCTCCTAGATGCCATGCTAAGACACATGAAGGAGAGGGAGGTGATTCATGACAACCAGCATGGATTTACTTAGAGGCATATGCTGCCTGACCAACTTAGTGGCTTTCTGTCATATAGTGACTAGGTCAGTGGACAAGGGACAAGATATGGATGTGATCTATCTGGAATTCTGCAAGGCCTTTGACACAGTCCCCCACAACATCCTGCTCACCAAGCTGGAGAGATATGGATTTGATGGGTGAACTGTTCCGTGGGTAAAGAAGCTGGATGGTCACATACGGAGCTCAATGGCTTGAAGTCCAGATGGAGAGCAGTCACAAGCCATGTCCCTCAGGGCTCTGTGCTGTTTAGTATTTTTATCAATGATATAGACAGTGGGATTGAGTGCACCATCAGCAAGTTTGCAGATGACACCAAGCTGAGTGGTCTTGTTGATACACCAAAGGGATAAGATGTCATCCAGAGGGACCTGGACAAACTGGAGAGGCGAGCCCAAGTGAACCTCAAGAGCAAGTGCAGGGTCCTTTACCTGGGCTGGAACAATCCTCACTATCAATACAGACTGGGGGATGACGTGAACACCAGAGAGCTGATTCTGCCACTTTGCTCTGCTCTGGTGAGACCTCACCTGGAGCACTGCATCCAGCTCTGGAGCCCTCAATATAGGAATAACATGGACCTGATGAAGCCGGTCCAGAGGAGGGCCACAAAAATGATTGGGGGCTGGTATGAATACAGGCTGAGGGAGCTGGGGTTGTTCAGCCTGGAGAAGAGAAGGCTTCAGGGAGATCTAACAGCAAATTCCAGTACCTGAGGGGGCCTACAAGAAGAATGGAGAGAGACTCTTTAGAAAGGCCTGTAGTGATAGGATGAGGGACAATGGTTTGAAATTAGAGAAGAGCAGATCTAGACTGGATGTTAGGAACAGGTTCTTTACCATGAGGGTGGTGGAGCACTGTAGTGGGTTGCCCAGGGGGGTAGTTGAGGCCCCATCCCTGGAGATATTCAAGGTGAGGTTTGATAGAGCTCTGGGCAGCTGATCTAGTTGAGGATGGCCCTGCTTACTGCAGAGGAGGTTGGACTAGTCCCTTCCAACCCAGAGCATTCTATGATTCTATGAATAGAATAGAATAGAATAGAATAGAATAGAATAGAATAGAATAGAATAGAATAGAATAGAATAGAATTAACCAGGTTGGAAAAGAGCTTCAAGATCATCCAGTCCAACCTATCACCCAACACCATCTGATCAACTAAACCATGGCACCAAGTGCCACGTCCAGTCCCCTCTTGAACACCTCCAGGGATGGTGACTCCACCACCTCCCTGGGCAGCACATTCCAATGGCAAATCTCTCTTGCTGGGAAGAATTTCTTCCTAACATCCAGCCTAAACCTCCCCTGGCACAGCCTGAGACTGTGTCCTCTTGTTCTAGTGCTGGTTGCCTGGGAGAAGAGACCAACCCCCACCTGGCTGCAACCTCCCTTCAGGCAGTTGCAGAGAGCAAGAAGGTCTCCCCTGAGCCTCCTCTTCTCCAGGCTAAGCAACCCCAGCTCCCTCAGCCTCTCCTCATAGGGCTGTGCTCCAAACCCCTCCCCAGCTTTGTTTAGTATGTGCTCACCAGTTTTTCCTCTTTATTTTATTCATTTGTTCCCAGCTCTGAAACTGTACACCCAAGGCAGTCCCCATACCTGCCCCACTCAGCTCTCTGAGCAGAACAGTTTTAGTTCCCTTGCCTTCAGGAAACAAAGATGATCAGTCCTGAACCATGCTGAATTTCTGCCAGCACTCTCTCTCTCTAAGCAATTCAACACTCAGCTGCAGCAGAGAGAACAGCTCTTCGCTCTGCACAGGAGTCCTTCTGTGCTGCATATATCGGCACATCTTACAGAATTACGTGGTGGATGTGCAAATTTAAATAGAAAAGGGATGGTGCATCTCAAAAAAGCAGCGAGAATCAGCTGCTGGAAGCATGCAGGAAATGGTTCTCATTGCAGCCAGGCAGAGATCTGGCTGAAGTTAAGCACTCTTCATTTTAAGTACATGTGGATACTTTCTATTCTGTAAGCCCTTAATCATGCATTATTTGAAACGGTAACATCCTCTTTTCAAAAATACCCACTTGGCTCTTTCTAAATCTCAATGTATGGCTCTGAGTTCATCTGCAAAACAGAGATCAAGATGTTGCCTGGATTTTTTTATTCCTTTTTCTTTTTTCTCTTCTTTCCCCCCCCTCCTCTCTTCTGAATGCTTCTCCTAGTAGTGGGATCATGCAAAATGCTAATGTATGGCTGGTAAAAGCTGTGACTCCACCTAGCAGTGCAGGCTCACTGCAGCACAGGCACAGGGAGGGGAGCTTGCCTAGAAGGGAAATTAGCAGCTTCAGAGAAATTCAGTAGCAAGGGTGGCAACTATTTCCTGCTGTCTTTCCTTGCCCCATTACAACATATGAGTGCAAATGTCCTGTGTGGTTACAGCACCTTCATGCTCTTTACAGCTGGGTATCTGCCTTGCCAGAGACAATCCAGCTCTCCCTGACATCTCTGATCCACCATGTGAAGCTGTCCCAAGAAGGCATTCAGATACATTACATGGTTGCCATCTCTGGGATACAGTGGGGTGGCACTAACTGATAACACCCCACTGCATTAATTTAGCAGAGGTGTGACAGTCAAGCAGCTTGTTTGTTACTAAAGCCACAGCTTTCAACAGCTAAGGGAAACAGGAACGTTGCACTGAGGGCTAGAGTCAGGCTCTTTCCATTGAGAGGCAAGGGCTTTGTTTTGGTGAAGTACTATGACATTACAAACACTCCAGACACTGGTCCTAGGGAAGGAAGGGCTTGGGGCTGCAGCCCTCTGACCACCTTGTATACCCCTTCTAGTTTGATCCCACAGGCATCTCCATACCAAGATGCCAGCATGCAGCACTAGCCCAGCACATTGCCCACAATCTTTTTGCCCATCCCCAGCCTTCCTAGGTGGTCTCATGCAACCTCTCTCCTGCCTTCAACCATGGCAAATGTGTGGACACATCCCATCCAAATCCTTCTACTTGCAAGCTCCAGGTGAATACTCACCAGTGTGATATTCATCTGTTAATGCTATTTATCTAGCAATGATATCATGGTTACCTGAAAAGCCATAGGATGGAGTTGTTGCACAGAGAAATCTTGTCACTGGTATTACTGGGAAATTCAACAGGGTGCTTATGTACAAGCTTCTGAGTTTGTAGCAGGAGAAGCAGCAGATTTAGGCAGGGAAACAAAGCCAGCCATGCTTCATTACTTAGAGTTATCACCTCCAGCAGAGCACAGTTGAATTCCCTGCTAGACACGTCTACCTATCTCCACTGAGCATGACCTGCTGTGAAGCAGAGCAGCAGTACAGTATCCAACAACTAAGAAATGTCACAGCCTTCAGAAGCAACACACACTGGGTTAAGAGCAGGGAGTTAAGTCATAGGCAGTGATGGATTCTTCTCATAAGGC
>JAAWVA010000871.1:0-16614 GCA_015227895.2 Colaptes auratus | reverse complement strand
CCATTCTTGCTGCTATTAATTTAAACTTTACAATGTCTGCAAGTTGCCACTAGCTAAATAGCATTTTGCTAATGATTTACTTTTGAGGGATGCATTTTGAGCTGTTTAAGATGCTGAAATGCCTCTGTACATTTCCTTCCTGAGGAAGCATCTCAGTAACTGACATGGCTCCTGGGTATGAAAGAAAAGGAGGTGAAGAGAAGAATTTAACCAGTGGCAGAAGAACAAAGGAGGTGCTGCCAATTCCAAATACACATTGTGAAGCGATTTCCACCCACCCCCCCCTTCTTAATTAGCTTTTTGGGGCAAAATTGAAGATTACACTGGGGATTCTAAAAAATCACTCTAAAGAGATTTTAAGGAATGTCCTAGGTCATGTCTGGAGCCACAGTGAAATGTGCAGTTCATCCTGTGACTGAACAAATACAGAAAGGAGGAGACACCACGGCCCTCCTGAGCCTCTAAGATGTGGAGGTTTGTACATCTAGATAAAGCACTCAACCATTTACTCTCTAGTCAAATCTCCAAAGAGTTATTTCAAAGTGAGTGTCTACACTGGGGGAAGATGGAGAACAATAAATAGATCTCTCCTCTGTATTCCTTGGTTTTTTGCCAAAGAAACGAGGGTGGATGATGTAATAATGACACTGAATGACAGCAGTCCTAAAATCCAAGTGAAATGGAACAGTATTATATTTTGATTAGGTGTCTGACTCAGAAGTGGTCTACCACCCTAGGTCACCTAGCTTGTCTTCACCATCTTTTTACCCATGTGGCAATAACAGCTAAATGTGTGTGATTCAGTTCCCAGCTCCTCACAGTTTCCAATCTGAAGCCATGGGCTCTGCCTACCTTGTTATCATAGTATCACAGTATCACTAAGGTTGGAAGAGACCTCGAAGATCATCGAGTCCAGCCTGTTACCACAGACCTCATGACTAGACCATGGCACCAAGTGCCATGTCCAATCCCCTCTTGAACCCCTCCAGGGATGGTGACTCCACCACCTCCCTGGGCAGCACATTCCAATGACGAATGACTCTCTCAGTGAAGAACTTTCTCCTCACCTCGAGCCTAAACTTCCCCTGGCGCAGCTTGAGACTGTGTCCTCTTGTTCTGGTGCTGGTTGCCTGGGAGAAGAGACCAACCCCCTCCTGGCTACAACCACCTTTCAGGTAGTTGTAGAGAGCAATGAGGTCTCCCCAGAGCTTCCTCTTCTCCAGGCTAAACAATCCCAGCTCCCTCAGCCTCTCCTCACAGGGCTGTGCTCAAGCCTCTCCCCCAGCCTTGCTGCCCTCCTCTGGACACGTTCAGTGTCTCGATGTCCTTCCTAAACTGAGGGGCCCAGACTGACACAGACTCAAGGTTATGCCTAACCATGCAGAGACACAGGGCACAATGACTTCCCTGCTCCTGCTGGCCACACTATTCCTAATGCAGGCCAGGATGCCATTGCCCTTCTTGGCCACCTGGGCACACTGCTGGCTCATGTTTAGGTGGCTGTCAATCAGCACCCCCAGGTCCCACTCTATTTGGCAGCTCTCCAGCCACCCCAACCACAGCCTGTAGCTCTGCATGGGGTTGTTGTGGCCAAAGTACAGGGTTGTTATGCAGGGTTGCAAACTGCACCAGTCCAGGAACAAGCCCAAGTCCTGACAGAGAGGGAAAGGGGCAGCAATCCCTGATAAAGCAGTTCAAAGAGCAGCTGGGGAGAGCAAAACTATTGGGTCACCTGGTTCAATTCACTGATGCTCACCTTCCAGTACGCACACAAAAGCTTGCAGTTTGTACTGACAGCAGGGTGATGCATTTCTAATGAATGCTACGTGTTTTCCCTTTACTGAAAACCCAACCACCCTGTGAAACCACCTCACTGTGGGGATGGCTGGCAAGAATGAGTTGAGATGGCTACTTTCAGCCAAGCACCAGGATTAGGCATTCTGCACCACGGTGTAACCAAAAGAGGTGTTTAATGATTCTGTCAGTTCTTCATTATAGAAATTCCCCTCATGTAAGCAGTTCTGTTGAGTTAGTATCATAGTATCAGTCAGGGTTGGAAGGGACCACAAGGATCAGCTAGTTCCAACCCCCCTGCCATGGGCAGAGACACCCCACACTACATCAGGCTGGCCAGAGCCTCATCCAGCCTGGGCTTAAACACCTCCAGGGACGGGGCCTCAACCACCTCCCTGGACAACCCATTCCAGGCCTTCACCACTCTCGTGGTGAAGAACTTCTTCCTCACCTCCAGACTGAATCTCCCCACCTCCAGCTTCATTCCATTCCCCCTAGTCCTATCACTACCTGATAGCCTGAGAAGTCCCTCCCCAGCCTTCAGCCTTCAGCTGAATTACTCATCTAAGTATGAAGTCAGTAGAGCTTGAGTGTGTAAAAATTGCTGTGCACACTAATGCCCTGTCCTGAGGAGCACTGCTTATGACCTACTTTTTCCCTTTCCTTTTCCAGGTGGATAAAGTGCTGACCCCCTCTTGCTGGCTCCTTGGGCAATGCTCCCCATGTGTTCTGCTGGTGACATACCACTCCCCCAGCATCCACATGTGTGTTTGACTGGAAAGTGGGCTCAGCCTCCAGTCTATGTTGGTCTGGTAGGCTTTCCTCCCTTCATGGTACCCCACCTTCATCACCCTGGCACTGCTTAATCTAACTCAGGCAGGATGCTTGAGCCTTCTGTCTCTTTTAATGCATATGAGGCTCTGAAAAGGATGCCAGGGCTCAGGCAAGAGGGTGCTAGCATTCACATCAACAGTAGAATCACTGCAGCAAGCGGCAGAGGTGAACTGGTGGAGACAGTGATGAAAAACTCGTGGGTTGAAAATGTGCAGCTGCATTTCCACAGGCTAAAGGGGTAAAGTATCCTTTTTTCCAATATTGTTTATTTTTCTAAATTAAACTTACAGTTGTATTCTTCTCTCAAATCCTAAACAGTGGAATGTTGGACTAGGAACCTCAGAAAAACATACAATATTGGAAAAAACAGACTGCCTTACCCCCTAGGGGGCGGGAGAGCGGGGCGGCGGTCATCGCAGTACGTGGCAAGTGGGGTTGCAGCAGAGAATATGCTGAAGTAACACACTCAACTAGTGCCAGTAACAACCAAGGGCCTACCTGAAAGGAGAGGAGAAGTGTTGAGGAGTTAGAAGTCTCTGATAAGTCTAATGATATGGTGAGGTAGGTCTGACTCAAACCAGTGGGTGTAAATCTCTCTGACAACGAGAGAGATGCGCGTCAGATCTGATCCGGAAGCCTTTTGGCTTTAGAAGTATACTATGATGCAGAAGTGATTGAGATGTCTCCCAGCAGGAGACATCCCAGCCTGGATGCAACTGGGTTGGTGCAACTGGATGAGCATAAGATGTGCTGAGCCAGCAGATACGCTTAGACACGGGTAGTGAGGCAAGGCAGGGTACCTCTGCCAGGCTGAGATGGAAAGGCAGATGTTAGCAAACATATCACAAAGCCAAGCCATATAACTGAGGTGGGAACCTGGTGTTATCAATTTTTAAAGAAATCTTCACATTTACTTGACTCTGCTAGATGATTTTCAATGCCCATTGTGGATAAACCACAGAGATCAGCTGTAGTTCTTGTGAAGCAAAGCTGTGAACCTTGGCAAGTGGAGGTCATTACTACGAGGACTTCTGTTCTGGAACATTTTGGAACTGGTTCAGGGTTGTTAGAAAAGCACTCTGGCTGCATAGCACTCCTCAGGATTTCTGGCTACTTAACAGTCTTGGCCTTAGGCTTGTTTCATAGCTAATTCTCAAGAGAAATGCAGATCCATCCTGCCTTTCTTCCAGCCACTGTTTCGTCTGTCTGCCTAGCATGAGTGCACATTTGATTCGCAATTAGTAGGAGTCTGCAGAGATTCAAAAGTCTGCCCTGGTGGTCCCTGCTGGGGCCTAGCATTGTAAGATTTTCCTATATGTTTTTGCAGCATCTAATTGCTGCCAAGATGTGAAATAACTTCATGTCATTTTAGTGGGTTTTTTTTTCTTCTCAAAGTATGTTATAAAAGTATACCTTGAATGCCATGTTAAATTGGAAATGAGATGCAATTAACTCAGGAGATGAGTGGATTCTGTGGTTCTAAAGATTTGGCCATTACCAAATCCATTCTGCCTCATTGCATTTAGTGAAATACAGTCTTGCATCAGCTCTCACTTAGAAAGTTGTCTCTGTAACCATAAGTGCTAAGAACATAGTATCAGTCAGGGTTGGAAGGGACCACAAGGATCATCTAGTTCCAAAACCCCTGCCATGGGCTGGGACACCCCACACTACATCAGCCTGGCCAGAGCCTCATCCACCCTGCTCTTAAACACCTCCAGGGATGGGGCCTCAACCACCTCCCTGGACAACCCATTCCAAGGCTTCACCACTCTCATGGTGAATACCTTCTTCCTCACCTCCAGCCTGAATCTCCCCACCTCCAGCTTCATTCCATTCCCCCTAGTCCTATCACTACCTGATAGCCTGAGAAGTCCCTCCCCAGCCTTCTTGTAGGCCCCCTTCAGATACTGGAAGGCCACAATGAGGTCACCCGGGAGCCTTCTCTTCTCCAGACTGAACAGCCCCAACTCTTCCAGTCTATCCTCATTGTAGGACATGCATCCAGGGAGGTGGTTGAGGCCCATCCCTGGAGGTGTTTAAGAGCAGGCTGGATAAGGCTCTGGCCGGCCTGACCTAGTGTAGGGTGTCCCTGCCCATGGCAGGGGGATTGGAACTAGATGATCCTTGTGGTCCCTTCCAACCCTGACTGATACTATGATACTATACTATGATACTATGATACTATACTATGATACTATGATACTATCTGAACATAAAAGGTTTAATTTTCCCCCCAGAATTTAAATTACTAGTTTACAGAGTATATTTGTCACTAGATGTGTTCAAAGATACCTAAATGTGGAACTGTGTCGCAGCTTTCATAATGACCATTCAAAAACACCAACCCTGCAATAACCATAATTTACTTTTCCCAGTGTGTACAGGAAATGTATAAACCTGTCTGCAGACACATTCAGGCATGTATGCAAAAAACCCTTGGCCATAAGCATTATTGGCATGTTGAATCTCTGTCATCGAGGCAGTTCAGATCCCACAGTCATTTTAAATGCAAATGCCCAACCAAGCCACCAAGTATTTTAGCCAAAGTTTAGAGGAAAAGCATTAAAACAAGGGCTTGAAGCAGGGGCTGTGCAGCACAGGTGGGGAGCTGCGATTTCAGTGTGACCAAGCCACATGGCCTGTACAGACAACCCCTTCCCTTAACTAAGCCCTGAGGTCCCCTACTTTGTGGCCCAGCCCTGCCATTCAGACAGCAGTTCCCCGTTTCCTCAGGCAAAAGAGTGGCTTCTTGGTTACACAGACAGAAAATATCTGGGGCTTACTCTTCTGTTGTCCTCCAGTGGTCCTCAATGTGCAATTGCTTGGGTGTCTGAGTCCTCTGCAAGTTATGCAAGGGTCTTTTAGTCACAGTCACAGTATCACCAAGGTTGGAAGAGACCTCAAAGATCATCAAGTCCAACCTGTCACCACAGACCTCATGACTAAACCATGGCACCAAGTGCCACATCCAATCCCCTCCTGAACAGTCACAGTATCACCAAGGTTGGAAGAGACCTCAAAGATCATCAAGTCCAACCTGTCACCACAGACCTCATAACTAGACCATGGCACCACATCCAATCCCCTCTTGAACACCTCCAGGGACAGTGACTCCACCACCTCCCTGGGCAGCACATTCCAAAGGCTAACGACTTTCTCGGTGAAGAACTTTCTCTTCACCTCAAGCCTAAACTTCCCCTGGTGCAGCTTGAGACTGTGTCCTCTTTATGTAAGGGAAGTTACAAGGTGTTTCCATTACCCTCAGAGTCAAAGACAAAACATAGCTTTCCCTAATTCGAGCTGCGATTTCAGTGTGTGCAAGCCACATGGCCTGCACAGACCATGTGCATTTGTGCACGCTGTGCTGGCACACAAGGCATTGCTTCATCTCCAGATTAGCAGATTCAGCACCACCTTTTCTTTTTGCTGTGTAACTGTTCATCTTGTGATGCTTCCAAAACAGTACTGCCAAATCCACTCCTCAGTGTCACAGGCACCTTAGTATCAAAGAAGGTGCAGTGATCAGATATACTGAGGTTTGCTTCTCGCCACCTGAATAATAGTTAGCTAATCACTACCTTTTTAATGCCATTATGATTATGGTTTTTATATGCTCATATCTCCATGAATAACACAGGAGATGCCAAGCTTTATTTTCCCCTTCTTCTTTTTTTTTCCAACACTAGTCTTTAAAAAAGGAGCTGCTCTGTTTCAGATATATTTAACTCTCCCAACGTTTTATTTTTATAATTCAGAGTAAATCCACATCCCTCTCACTCAAGGCATGAAATATGGGAGAGTATAAAACAAGGGGCTCTTTTCACTGTGTTTCCTCAAACTCTGTGGTAGCCTCAGCTGCATTCACAAATGCTAATCAGAGCAGACACACAGGTCACATAAGGTTACGTCTTGCTCACAGCGTATTCTGTGGTCAGACTCTTAATGGATTTTGGAGGTGAAGCCATCAGTCTTCCATCCCCTTAACATGCCTAAGCCAGCATTATTCTCCCACCAGAAGCACTCACCTGTTCCTGCAAGACTTTAAGCATTGCTTGAGTATGTGTTTGCTCCTCCTTGGCTTGTTCCAGTTCAGACTTTTTGTTGTTTAATTCTTCCTGCACGCTCAGTAATTGCTGCACAAACAAAAGGAGTTTCTGGTTAGCGTCCCCGGAATCCGAAGCAGTTCCAAACCCTCGGCTTGATAAATCCTCCTGTAAAACAATGCTGTGCAGCCTGCTCCTACATTTATTAGTGTTGCATAATCTGCTGTGTCTAAATGGACCAGAGTAAGTTATTTTCATCTGCATCTCCTTCTGCAGCAGGGCTCCACAAGCAATGCATCTGTTAATGTGTGTTAAGCTATTTGTTGCATTAAAGTAGAAACTCCTGGCACAGTATATCGCCCACAGAGCGCCTGTCACATTCATCTGAACCCAAATCTTATTTGTAGAAGTAGATGTGGTGGGTTTAATAATACTAGGGTAAACACCAGGGTACATAAATAATTTAAAAGCACAGCCCTTTAATATAATTAGTCATTGGCCCACAGCCATTTTCATTCTGTGCAAAGCAATATTCTGGAAAGCTTTCACACTGACTTGCCAAGAAGACAAAAGCTTCCCCCACCCCCAACCTCCTTGTGCTGTGATATTTTATTAGATCAGGAAGACTGATGCTCTACAATCAATATATCAGATAGGAAGACTGCTGATCTGAACTGTCAAAACAAAAAGCTATAACCAAACCCTCCTATGAGGACAGACTGAAGGAGTTGGGGCTGTTCAGTCTGGAGAAGAGAAGGCTCCCAGGTGACCTCATTGTGGCCTTCCAGTATCTGAAATGGGCCTACAGGAAGACTGGGAGGGACTTCTCAGGGTCTCAGGTAGTGATAGGACTAGGGGGAATGGAATGAAGCTGGAAATGGGGAGATTCAGGCTGGAGGTGAGGAGGAAGTTCTTCCCCACGAGAGTGGTGAAAGCCTGGAATGGGTTGTCCAGGGAGGTGGTTGAGGCCCTGTCCCTGGGGGTGTTTAAGAGCAGGCTGGATGAGGCTCTGGCCAGGCTGATCTAGTGCAGGGTGTCCCTTCCCATGGCAGGGGGGTTGGAACTAGATGATCCTTGTGGTCCCTTCCAACCCTGACTGATACTGTGATACTATGATACCCTGGGATTATGAAGAGGATTCTGGGATGTGAGGGCATCTTTAAAAGCCTACATCCCCGAGTTTTGGCTAGTGTTAGGTTCTGCATAGATTTATTGGGACTGTCAGGAGTGGATCAGTAGATCTAATTAATTCAGAAATAATTATCTATTTTTGTATTCATGTGATGAATGCTAAGTACTACTGAAGAGCTACAGGATGCCAACAGAAGATTAAAGAGGAGTTCATGATGCTTCCAGGGGAGGTTTAGGCTGGATGTTAGGAAGAAGTTCTTCCCAGAAAGAGTGATTGGCCATTGGAATGTGCTGCCCAGGGAGGTGGTGGAGTCACCATCACTGGAGGTGTTTAGGAAGAGTCTGGATGAGGCACTTGGTGCCATGGTTTAAGTTGATTAGATGGTGTTGGATGATAGGTGGATTCGATGATCTTGGAGGTCTTTTCCAACCTGGTCAATTCAATTCAATTCAATTCAATTCAATTCAATTCAATTCAATTCAATTCAATTCAATTCAACTTCTATTCTTTCTATTCTATTCTATTCTATTCTATTCTATTCTATTCTATTCTATTCTATTCTATTCTATTCTATTCTACTTCTACTCTGCTCTACTCTACTCTACTCTACTCTACTCTACTCTACTCTACTATACTCTATCCCTTAGTGTTCAAGAATGGAAACTATTAATTCTGGGGCAACATAGCATCATAAGACCATAGGATGTTAGGGGTTGGAAGGGACCTTCGAAGATCATCAAGTCTAGCACCCCTGCAGAGCAGGACCATGGAATCTTTGGGGTGCTTGGTGCCATGGTTTAGTTGTTTGGGTGGGTTGGATTGGTTGATGGGTTGGATGCAGTGATCTTGAAGGTCTCTTCCAACCTGGTTTATTCTATTCTATTGTATTCTATTGTAATCTAGCACAGGAACACATCCAGATGGGTCTTGAAAGTTTCCAGAGAAGGAGACATGCTTGGAAGCACATTCATTGAATGAGGAATGGCTTTACTAATGTGTTACTGATCTAAACATGCATCTAAGCATCTAAAGCTTACTTCATGCTTGAAAGGAGTGGGAACTGTGACTCCAAGTGATGTTGCAAATGTCCAGTATCTCAGCAAGTTACAGATGGCAGCCTAGAAATATCTCTGGCCTAGAATTGGGTGCCAGTCTTCAGAGCTGCTTGGAAAGAGATGACCTTTCAGGGACCAACAGATTTATTGGTATTGTATTTATGTTGTAAGTGAACACCAGTATGACAGATTAATTCAACCACTGAAGCAAGAATACATGTGGGTATCTGTCTGATTATATCTCACACATTCTACAGTCCAGATGGGTTAGTTTTTTGATGGATCATGCCAACTGGACTGCTCCCTAGGAGCATTCAAGAGACATTCAGGTATGTGTATTAACCCTACCACAGCACAAGAACACTTCAAAGCTCAACATTTTACATGAAATAACAAGATCTGTTCCACCTAGGCTCTTGCCAAACAGCTTCTGTATGGAAAGCTCTACTTTGGCATTTCCTGCCCACGCGTGGATTGCCACCTCAGGCTGGTATTCACCTTACCTCTGTACACCTCCAGAAAACCTACTGAATTTGTGTATACTGTCATATGTCACACAGAGATATCTATGCAAGTCCTTAGCACAGTTATAGCTTTCCAGACATTCCATATCTTTTTCACCCAGAAGGGACCATTTATTCACCTCACGTAATCTCTGATTATTACTGAACATTAAGCTTCACCCAGGATACCTCTAGCTGATATCTGCCATTTAGAAAGAAGTGACTCCAGTCCTTGGAAGAGAGCAGAAAGATAGTATAAGCCCTCTCATGGGTCACTAGCTGAGACATACGAGGTTTGGCAAGCAGATATGTTACCAAACAGGGTCTGGTGAAATGTTCTCTCCTTCCCAGGTGCAACCTGTTTGACCTTACATACCTGAACACAGAAAGGATTGTTAAGAGAAAGAAGTCTTTGACCCTCAGCCAGAGTCTTTTCTGAGGAGTTGTATGTCACTAGTGTGGCCAGTGGCTGATGATTCAAAGGGAGAAGCCCAAATGAACAAAATAATCCTCATAGTAAACCAGGAATACATTTAACCAATTACCTACTGGGGAGTGAAGCCCTTAGTTTCCTAGATAGTGTTGGGTGATGGGTTGGACTAGATGATCTTGAAGGTCTGTTCCAACCTGGTTAATTCTATTCTATTCTATTCTATTCTATTCTATTCTATTCTATTCTATTCTATTCTATTCTACTCCGTTCCATTCCATTCCATTCCATTCCATTCCATTCCATTCCATTCCATTCCATTCCATTCCAGCAGTCAGCTGAAACCTCAGCAATCAGCTGAAACCTCAAGCAATCAGCTGAATTCTCAGGCTGTCAGGTAATGATAGGACTAGTGGGAATGGAATGAAGCTGGAGGTAGGGAGATTCAGGCTGGACGTGAGGAGGAAGTTCTTCCCATGAGAGTGGTGAAGCCCTGGAATGGGTTGTCCAGGGAGGTGGTTGGGGCCCTGTTTCTGGAGGTGTTTAAGCCCAGGCTGGATGAGCGTTTGGCCAGCCTGAGCTAGTGCAGGGTCTCCCTGTCCATGGCAGGGGGGTTGGAACTAGATGATCCTTGTGGTCCCTTCCAACCCTGACTGATACTATGATACTTACAGCTATCAAACAGAATATTTTGTCTGACTTTGGAAAATGAAGGCTACACTTGACTGGGAAAAAAAAATATCAGCCTAAGACAGATGCACAGCCTGAAAATGTTCAGCACAAACACGTGATGTTTGACAAAGTTAGAAGCAAATGGGGAAGAGGATCTTGTACTGCCAGGAGTGAGGCAAGTTTCATAAGAGGATCGGCTGTCATGCCTGCTTATAAATAGACAGTCTCTCCATGAAGATGGTAATGAATGATGCCAGGCTGGTGGTGTTTAATTATTCAGGATTGTTTTGTCTTTCACATAAATGCACTTATTAAAAATTGATCCCATAGATATTTCTCTTTATTTTTGCCCTTCAGATTCCGTGCAAGTACACAACATCATCAATTAAAAGGGAAAAAAAAGGTTCCTCTTGGTTTTACTGCTCATGCTGTCTCATAGGGTTCCATCTATTCTGCCATCTCATCTAGCCCTCCTGCCAAAGCTTTTCCCTGTGCCCACTCACCCATGTAGCATTTTCTACCCCGCTTCCTACCTGTTATATCCTGCTGGCTTGTCTCCAGCTTCTGCCAGCACAGCTATTAAAGTGTCCCTTCCTTCAATCTTATCTTGCCTCTCTGGCAATTTCCCTTAACTAAGCCCTGAGGTCCCCTACTTTGTGGCCCAGCCCTGCCATTCAGACAGCAGTTCCCCAGTTTCCTCAGGCAAAAGAGTGGCTTCTTGGTTACACAGACAGAAAATATCTGGGGCTTACTCTTCTGTTGTCCTCCAGTGGTCCTCAGTGTGCAATTGTTTGGGTATCTGAGTCCTCTGCAAGTTATGCAAGGGTCTTTTGGTCATAGTCACAGTATCACCAAGGTTGGAAGAGACCTCAAAGATCATCAAGTCCAACCTGTCACCACAGACCTCATGACTAGACCATGGCACCAAATGCCACATCCAATCCCCTCTTGAACCCCTCCAGGGATGGTGACTCCACCACCTCCCTGGACAGCACATTCCAATGGCTAATGACTCTCTCAGTGAAGAACTTTCTCCTCACCTGAAGCCTAAACTTCCCCTGGTGCAGCTTGAGACTGTGTCCTCTTTATGTAAGGGAAGTTACAAGGTGTTTCCATTACCCTCAGAGTCAAAGACAAAACACAGCTTTCTCTAATTCGAGCAAAGGCAAATCTTCCCTATAGCCTTCCAAAGCTCTCTGAAAACAACCTCTTCCCACACAAGAAAAAGCATCTCGAGGTGCTCATTGCAGCTCTGAGGATCCTGGAGAGAGAAACCTCCACTAGCACTAGTCTGGAGGCTCAGCTGGTCTATTTGCAACCAAAATTGTTTGTCGCCATGGCTGCCAGATTGACCCTGAGAGATGAAGTCGTGTAGTCAATACAGATCAGACTGGTAGACATCACTGATAGCCTCTTATGTCTATTTCCAGAGAAGCAGGAAACAAGAAAGAATAAACCTGCAGCTTGTCTCTCCTGAAATCAGTCAATGCTTTTTTAGCTTCTTTGTATAAAACAATAGAACAAGGGGTTTGGAGCACAAGCCCTATGAGGAGAGGCTGACAGAGCTGGGGTGGCTTAGCCTGGAGAAGAGGAGGCTCAGGGGAGACCTTATTCTCTCTACAGCTACCTGAAGGGAGGTTGTAGACAGGTGGGGGTTGGTCTCTTCTCCCAGGCAACCAGCACCAGAACAAGAGGACACAGTCTCAAGCTGTGCCAGGGGAGGTTTAGGCTGGATGTTAGGAGGAAGTTCTTCCCAGAAAGAGTGATTGGCCATTGGAATGTGCTGCCCAGGGAGGTGGTGGAGTCACCATCACTGGAGATGTTTAGGAAGAGACTTCATGGGATGCTTGGTGCCATGGTTTAGTTGATTAGATGGTGTTGCTGATAGGATGGACTCGATGATCTCAGAGGTCTTTTCCAACCTGGTTAATTCTATCCTATCCTATCCTATCCTATCCTATCCTATCCTATCTATCCTATCCTATCCTATCCTATCCATCCTATCCATTCCATTCCATTTCCATTCCATTCCTTCCATTCCATTCCATTCCATTCCATTCCATTCCATTTCTATTCCATTCCATTCCATTCCATTCCATTCCATTCCATTCCATTCCATTCCATTCCATTCCATTTTCCATTCCATTCCATTCCATTCCAAACCAGTAAATATTGCTCTCCACTGTTAAGCTAAGCTTCCTTCATTCATGAGGACCAAATCCTCCCTGTACCAAAGTGGGTAGCTGACTTCTGTATGTGGGGGGAAAAGGATGCCTGTGTTTTGCTTGGTTTTCTTCACTCATTGCCACTTCCAATGCCGAGTCTCTCTCAGAGACAGTTCAGTACCGCCCTTATTGCGTAGATCTCAAAAGTGCAGACAGAAAATTACCATCTTAAACCAATCTTTGCAGCCCCTGAAACATTAAATATAGATGGCATTATTGAAGCCAGCTGAATTACTCAGACTGTGTACAATGCGGTGCCAGTGTGGCCAAGAATGCTAACAACCGAACAACGCTCAGTGCCTCGAAATATATGAGAAGCCCTAAAGGGAAAGTAATAGCTTGTTGTTGTGTACCACTGTGCAGCTATGAAATACTCCTCTTTCCTCTCCTCCTCCCTGCCCACAGTGCTCCATTGCTCCCCAAAAGGCAGTGTTACATGTGTACATTTAAATACAAATTATGGACATATCTGGAAGCGTGGTCACGCTGAGCCTGGCAGGACAGAGAAGGATCTCACAAAGGAAGCGTGGTTTCCAGCATGAAACCATCAACTTAGCATGCTAAGAAAAAAAAGGAAAGGAGGCAGATCAGAAGAGACCACAGGGCCTGAGGCTGTACTTAAGAAGCTGTAAGGCTGACAGAATAATGAAAAAGGAAAACCAGCATTTGCCACAAGTTTAGCATTTATACTGCTGAATAGCCCTGCCCCTGCTATTTTGATTATGCCTTTCTCTTCAGATGCTGGAAATGAAAGATGAAAAGGGTTGCACAGACCTTAAAGCAAGGCAACTAAGGAAGAGCAGGCAAAAGAACGCCTCCGAGGTGGGATCGCTGATTTTGATCACAGGCTGTGCCGGCAGTTTCAGCAAGCCTGGCCTCTTCAGCCACAAGAAGGAGGCACACATTCCCTCTCCCATTTCTAGAGTAGCTGCAAACTGTTCAGAAAAGGCCTGTGGCAAACTCTTCTGCAATCAGTGTATCAGTTAAAGAGGGATAGTTTTACACAGCCTACCTGAGCCAACCCAGTTGAACAGCCATCTTAGACATCTACTAAACATGGCAAACTGAATTCTCCTTTCCGTGCAATGCTTGAGGGCAGCATACTACACTCCACTTGCTACCTGCAGGGGATTATATCCTTATACAGGAAAAATGGGGAGATCTGATTCACTAGGTGCCTAAAATGAAGGCAAAAATTTTATGTGCCTCAAATAGGCAGGCTGCATCCCAACCAAGGGTGCACAGGATCACAGGATGCTAGGGTTGAAAGGGACTTCTGGAGATCTTTAGAGTCCAAACCCCCTGACAGAGCAGGAGCACAGAATCTAGTGCAGGTTGCACAGTAACACATCCAGAGGGGTCTTAAAAGTCTCCAGAGAAGGAGACTCCACAACCTCTCTGGGTAGCCTGTTCCAGTGCTCTGTGACCCTTACAATGAAGAAGTTCTTCCTCACGTTGAGGTGGAATCTCCTGTGCTGTAGTTTAGATCCATTGCCCCTTGTCCTATCACAGGGCACAAGTGAGAAGGGGCTGTCCCTTCCTTTTTGACCCCTACCCCTCATACATTAATATACATTCATTAGATCCCCTCTCAGCCTTCTCTCTGGACTAAAAAGCCCCAGGGCTGTCAGTCTCTCCCCACAGGGCACATGCTCCAGTCCTTTAATTGTCCTCATAGCTCTCTGTTGGACTCTCTCAGATAGATCCCTATCCCTCTTGAACTGGGGAGCCTGGAACTGGATGCAATATTCTAGGTGGGCCTCACTAGGGCAGAGCAGAGGGGAAGGAGAACCTCCCTCCATCTGCTGGACACACTCTTCTTAATGCACACCAGGATGCTACCTTCTTTTCAGCCCCAGTGAAACTAAGGCTTGTGCACTAAACAGTAGCCTCGGGAAGCTATTCTTACTTGTGTGAAAGTGCAGACCTGTGCCCTAAACTACACTAGAATCAGAGATCTAAAAAGTATGAAATTATAGGTATTGAAAGGCTTTCACACCTCATCTAAAAATCAAAACACTCACTTTTGCTCCCGGTTTCTCATGTTTTATTCTCTTTTCTTTTTCCCCTCCCCCCAGTAAAACCTTACTGTGCGTTTTCTAACTTTGTTCTGCAAAACCAAAAAGAACTCCGAGGTTGCCAAATGTAAAACACCACCATTCAGCAAGGAAAGTAAATGTTTCAAGACTCTAAGAAGCTGCTCATAAATAGTGAGCAGAAGGAAGGTAAATATTTCTTCTCAGAATCCTCCTTAGGTAGAAGGGAAAAGAAAGAAGGAATCAAAATAAAAAATCTCAGGTAGAGAACCAATTGCCAAAGAAAATTATAAATCCCTCTCCCAGTACTTCCATGGACCATCTGGAAGAGTGTTTTTCTCTCTTTCTTGTTTTCTAAGACAGACAAGATTTCATATCACAAATGGCCAGCACATGGCAGGCTTGAATAATGAGAAAGTGACTTCCCAGCTGAGCAAATATGCATTAGTAACAAGACGCTGACGAGGCCAGACAAATCACCAAGGAAACAGGAGAATGTGAAAGAGGAGTCAAAGAAGCTTTAGAAATGAGCCCTCAAGGAAGTTCATGTTGCAGCAGGAAGGGCAACATACATGCCATCCTAATGTATGACGAGCCATTAGTGAAACAAAGAGGATGATTGTGGATTCTTCTAAGGGAGTGAAAAGAAATACGGTGTAGGAGCGCAGTGTGTCTCATCCCTCCTACCTCCCGGGGATCACCCTTCTCACAGGAACTAAGCAGATGGTATCATTTGGATGGATCAGGGAGACTGTAATGAGGAGAGTCTGACCTCCCTGCCTGGGGCTGGTACTGGATCAGCTGCACATGGATCAACAGCCCAGCTCCTCCTTGTTGGGCATCCAGTTGCAAAGTGAGTTTTAGAATGGAATGGAATGGAATGGAATGGAATGGAATGGAATGGAATGGAATGGAATGGAAAAAAATAGAATAGAATAGAATAATAGAATAGAATAGAATAGAATAGAATAGAACAGAACAGAACAAACAGAACAGGTTGGAAAAGACCTTTAAGATCATCTTGTCCAACCTATCATCAACACCGTCTAATCAACTAAACCATGGCACCAAGCACCCCAAGTCTCCTCCTAAATACCTCCAGTGATGGCAACTCCACCACCTCCCCAGGCAGCCCATTCCAATGGCCAATCATTCTCTCTATGAAGTATTTCTTCCTAACATCCAGCCTAAACCTCCCCTGGTGCAGCTTGAGACTCTGTCCTCTTGTTCTGGTGCTGGTTGCCTGGGAGAAGAGACCAACCCCCACCTGCCTACAACCTCCCTTCAGGCAGGTGTAGAGAGCAAGAAGGTCTCCCCTGAGCCTCCTCTTCTCCAGGCTAAGCAACCCCACCTCCCTCAGCCTCTCCTCACAGGGCTGTGCTCCAAACCCCTCCCCAGCTTTGTTGCCCTTCTTTGGACACATTCCAGCAAGTCAACATCTTTCCTAAACTGAGGGCCCCAGAACTGGACACAGGACTCAAGGTCTGGCCTAACCAGTGCTGAGTCCAGGGGCACAATGACCTCCCTGCTCCTGCTGGGCACACTACTCCTGATACAGGCCAGACACAGATTTAAGCTGATTTCTTTCATATCTGAAGTAGAATAGGATAGGATAGAATAGAATGAATAGATAGAATAAATAGAATAGATAGAATAGAATAGATAGAATTAACCAGGTGGAAGAGCTTGAGATCATCGAGTCAGCCTATCACCCAACACCATCTAATCAACTAAACATGGCACCAAGCAATCTCCTCTTAAACACCTCCAGTGATTGTGACTCCACCACCTACCTGGGCAGCCCATTCCAAAGGCCAATCACTCTCTCTGTGAAGAACTTCTTTCTAATAAATAAAACGTTTGCACCTGATTATGTCTCTCAGAAGT
>JAAWVA010000870.1:0-16616 GCA_015227895.2 Colaptes auratus | reverse complement strand
CGGCCCCTCCAGCTCCAACCTCCTCCAACCAGGGTCCCTCCAGCTGGAGCCCAGCCCAAGCAGCAGCGATGCTGCGGCCCAGGCTCGGTGCTGCGGCCCAGGCTCGTCCTCCTCCTCGGACGCTTCCCAGCCCCACGTCAGCACCTTCCTCGCAGCCTTCCTTCTCGCTTCCCCCCCCCGCCCCCAGTTCATCCCAGTTCCCTGCTTGAGGGACCAGCATGGATGGGCGGGAGGGGGGGCGGTTAACTCTTCCCTCGCAGCCTGCTGCACCCCATGGTGTCCCCCATCCCTTCCACGTCCCCCACCCCCGTGGTGTCCCCATCCCTTCCACGTCCCCCACCCCCGTGGTGTCCCCCCCACCCTTCCACGTCCCCCACCCCCGTGGTGTCCCCCGTGTCCTTCCACGTTCCCCACCACCCGTGTTGTCCCCCGTGCCTTCCTTGTCCTGCATCCCCAGGGCCACCATCCCCACCGTGTCCCCCACATCCTCTCCGTGTCCCCCACATCCCTTCCGTGTCCCCCACATCCCCTCCGTGTCCCCCACATCCCTTCCATGTCCCCCACATCCCACCGTGCCCCCCACATCCCTTCCATGTCCCCCACATCCCCACCCGTGCCTCCCACATCCTTTCCATGTCCCCCACATCCTTTCCTTGTCCCCCACATCCCTTCCATGTCCCCCACATCCCCACCGTGTCCCCCACATCCCTTCCATGTCCCCCACATCCCCACCGTGCCCCCCACATCCCTTCCATGTCCCCCATCCACAGCGTCCCCTATCCCCACAGTGTCCCCCCCATCCCCCACGGGGTCCCCCATCCCCACGGGGTCCTCCATCTCCCGTGGCCCCCATCCCCACGTTGTTCCCACGGGGTGTCCCCCACCCCCGGCGTCCCCCCCGTTCCCGTGGGGTCCCCCATCCCCGCAGTGTCCCCACACTCCCGGGGGGTTCCCCACCCCCGCGCTGTGCCCCCCCATCTCCACGGCGTTCCCCACGTTCCCACAGTGTCCCCCTCGCCCCCCCCACTGTCCCCCCTATGCTCACAGTGTGTGTCCCCCCCCCATCCCTCCCCGCCACGTCCCGCCCTGCCGCTCTGGCAGCAGGATCTGGGCCATCGTGGAACCAGAAAGGGGGGGCTCGGGCGGAGGAGAAGAGGGGGGGGGTTTGTGGAGGGCGGGGGGGAAGGGGCGTGACCAGTCTGCGGGGGGAGGGGCCTGTGTGGGAGGGGGCGGAGCCAGCCAACAAAAGGATTTCAAACGGGTGGGTTTGGGGCACAGCCAGCAGAAGTGAACAAGTTGTGCCTCTCCCCCCCCCCCGCCCCCCCCCCAGAAAACCCTCAGCCCGTCCCTGCCCATGCAGACGTGTGCACCTGCCCCCCCCACCACCCCGGCAGGGGAAACTGAGGCACGACGTGGCCCACGGGGTCGGCAAGTTTGGGGACATGTCACCAGGGTGCCCCTTTGGCCCCCACAGAGACCCTCCAGGAGAGTCTTCCCCCTCCAGACCCCCACCCCCCAACACCTTCCCCGCAGACCCTCCCCACACCCCCTCAACCCTTCCCAGCCCCCTCCTAATGGGGAGCGGACAGCACCGGGGGACAGGGATGGCGGAGGGTGGGCGATGGAGGGTGGGCGGTGGGCGGTGGAGGGTGGGCGTGGGCAGCAGCTTGTGGCCGGCTGGCACCGCGGATCCGGCGGCAGCCTCGGTGCCCGGCGCGCTCCTCTGGCCCCCGCCGGGCCGGTGCCTCCTCCCTTGGCGGGGAGGCTGCTGACAGCCTTAACCCCCCCCCCCTCCTCGCCCCCCCCCCCCCCCGCCCCCGAAATGTGGGGCAGGCGCAGGCGATGCCTTGGCTCCCACCCCACCGCTGACCACGTCTCCGGCACAGCCTCCACGTCGGCAGCTGGAGCGGAGCAGGGGAACCTCAGGGGCTGTGATGGGAGCGGGGAGGACCAAAGAGGAACCATCACCACCCCCCCACCCCCTCCCAGCCTGTGCCAGGTTGGTTCCGGCTTTGATCACCCCCCCCCCCCCCCCGAGGGGGCTGCGCCTCAGGTCGGCCAGCTGGGCATCACCACGAGGTGCCAGCGTGAGCCTGGGTAGGGCTGGGATGTGGTATGGACAAGCTGGGATGCACCACACGGTGCCACTGGCAGGGCTGGGATGTGCCACGGGCAGGGCTGGGATGTGCCCCGCTGTGCCAGGGCAGAACCGAGATCTAGCGCACGGTGCCCCGGGCAGGGCTGGGATATAGCACACGGTGCCCCGGGCAGGGCTGGGGAAGTGCCAAGCCGTCCCACGGGCAGGGCGGGCATGTGCCGGTGGCAGAGCCAGGGTGTGTCACACGGTGCCAGAGGCAAGGCTGGGACGTGCCACACAGTGCCCCGGGCAGTCCTTAGGGCACAGCGCCACCGGAGCCGTGCCCAGGGCAGCACTGGGGCTGTACCCTCAGCTGTGCCACGATCAGAGCTCACTGCCCTGCTCCACCTGCTCAAGCTGTGCCTGTCCCCAGGTCTGGCACCAGATGGTGCCACTGGCTGCAGTGCTCAGGACATGCCAGGAGAGCTGGTGCCAGGGTCCACGGGTGCTGCGGGTCCCCACCCCCCTTGTAGGTCAGGATGGGATGGAGGCACATCCCCCAGCCCTGCCCGTGGGCACAGCGGGCAGTGAGCATGTCCCACGGGCAGCAGCCTGGGATACCAACCCCTGCAAGCCTGGGCACAAGGGGACACCCTGGCTGCTGTCCCCAAGAGCCTTGGGATGGCACCAGCACCCGCGGCAGCACCCATGGGTGCATCCCCAAGCGGGCATGGGGGGAGTTAGTGATGCCCTGCAGGAGGTCTGGGGGCAGAGAGGGCACAAAGGGGTTGGGGTGAAGACAAGGATGGCCTTTTGCCTTCAGGGTGATGCATTCCAAGGTCCTTTGCTCCAGCTGCCCATCTCTCCCCCACCATCAGTCCCTTCTCCCATCCCTCCCTCCCTCCATCCATCCATCCATCCATCCTTTCATCCATCCACCCATCCCTTCCTCCATCCATCCATCCACCCATCCAACCATCCATCCTTTCATCCATCCATCCCTCCATCCATCCATCCATCCATCCCTTCATCCATCCATCCCTCCATCCATCCATCCATCCCTCATCCCTTCATCCATCATCCATTCATCAATCCATCCATCCATCCCTCCATCCATCCCTCCCTCCATCCATCCATCTATCCATCCATCCATCCCTTCATCCATCCATCCATCTTCATCCATCCATCCCTCCCATCCATCCATCCATCCCTTCATCCCTTCATCCATCATCCATTCATCCCTCCATCCATCCATCCCTTCATCCCTTCATCCATCATCCATCCATCCATCCATCCCTCCATCCATCCATCCACCCATCCATCCATCCATCCATCCCTCCCTTCATCCATCCATCCATCCATCCCTTCATCCATCCACCCATCCATCCATCCATCCATCCATCCATCCTTTCATCCATCCATCCCTTCATCCATCCACCCATCCATCCATCCATCCATCTATCCATCCCTTCATCCATCCACCCATCCATCCATCCATCCATCTATCCATCCCTTCATCCATCCATCCATCCATCCATCCATCCATCCCTTCATCCATCTATCTATCCATCCCTCCACCCATCCATTCCTCCCTCCTTCCCTCTATCTATGCATCCATCCACCCATCCATCCCTTCATCCATCCATCCATCCCTTCCTCTCTCCTTCCATCCATCCATCCATCCATCCATCCATCCATCCATCCATCCATCCATCCTTCCATCCTCCCTCCAACATCCATCCATCTCTTAATTCCCTCATCTATTTGGCATCTACCCCTTCATCTCTCCATCAGTCCCATCCCTCCCTCTATCCCTCCCTCCCTTCCTCAATCCCTCCACCCTCTCCCTCCATCTCCACTTCTCCATCCATCCCTCCATCCATCCCTCCACCCATCCTCTCCCTCCACCCCCTCCCAGCCCCCGGCTGTCCACCCCCCTCACCCTCCCCACAGCAGCACCCTGGGTGCTTCCAGCTGGAGCGCTCCCAGCTCCTGTCCATGGGGAGCTGCCAGGAGCAGGCTGCCAGGAGCAGGCTGAGCTCCCCAGGCATTCTTCCCCTGGCTGCCCAGCCAAGCTGGGAGGGAGGGAGGGATTCTCTGATGCCTAACAGGGGCCTGAGCACCCTTCACCCCCCAGCCCTCTGGCCCCAGACCCAGTTTCCTCCTCCTCCCACATAGGACTGGGAAACTTGGTGCCAGAGCTTCCCAGCCAGAGCCCAGGGGCAGCTGGAGCCTCTGCCATGTCCAAGGTCTCCTTGGGGACCGCGGTGGGTCATGGCATGTGCTGCCTTGCTCTGTTGTCACTGGCAGAGATGCCCTGTCCCTGGGTGTGTCACTGCCAGGCCGATGCCAGGCTGTGCCCTCCCTGCTCCCAGTGCTGTGTTGGGATCAGCCAAGCTGAGGGAAACATCTCCCAGAGCCCTGGGGCTTCTCTGGGGCCACTGGGGCAGCAGGTGGGACAAAGGTCCTCTGCCCCCTCAGCCAGGGATGCTGTGGTGCCATGGGGTCACGGCATGACCTCAGCCCCTCAGTGCAGCGCCCCAGGGACACAGAGGCATGCCAAGGGGACAGGAACCTGGGTGTGTGGTGTGGGGGGACCACATCTGTGCCCCCTGCATCCCTAGGACATTTGCAACCTGTGTGTGCAGCTCCTGCACTACAGCCCCGCAGGAGTCTTTACTTGTCATGGTGTGCATGCAGCTGCAGCATGTGCAGCCTTGTGCATGCAGCTGCAGCATGTGCAGCCTTGTGCATGCAGCTCCTGCATGTGCAGCCTTGTGCATGCAGCTGCAGCATGTGCAGCCTTGTGCATGGAACCCCTGTGTGTGCAGCCTTGTGCATGCAGCTGCAGCATGTGCAGCCTTGTGCATGCAACCCCTGTGTGTGCAGCCTTGTGCATGCAACCCCTGTGTGTGCAGCCTTGTGCATGCAGCTGCAGCATGTGCAGCCTTGTGCATGCAGCTGCAGCATGTGCAGCCTTGTGCATGCAACCCCTGTGTGTGCAGCCTTGTGCATGCAGATCCTGCATGTGCAGCCTTGTGCATGCAGCTGCAGCATGTGCAGCCTTGTGCATGCAACCCCTGTGTGTGCAGCCTTGTGCATGCAGATCCTGCATGTGCAGCCTTGTGCATGCAACCCTGTGTGTGCAGCCTTGTGCATGCAGCTCCTGCATGGGCAGCCTTGTGCATGCAAGCCCTGTGTGTCCACTTCACGCATGCAGCTGCAGCATGTGCAGCCTTGTGCATGCAACCCCTGTGTGTGTAACCCCTGTGCATGCAGCTGCAGCATGTGCAGCCTTGTGCATGCAAGCCCTCTGTGTGCAGCCCCTGTGCATGCAACAGCTGCATGTGCAACCTCTGTGTGAGCAACCCCTGCATGTGTGCAACCCCCTCTGCCTGTGCAAGCGTTGTGTTGCAGCCTCTGTGTAACTGCTGTGTGCACACTCCCTGCGTGGGCAAACCCACTCTGTGCAGTGCCTGTGCATGCAGCCCTGCCTGTGCCACCTCTGCCTGTGCCACCACTGCCTGTGCAACCCCTGGGCTGGATGCTGTTGGTGCTGGGTGCTGGGTGTGGCAGGGGTGCTGAGTGATGGTGGTGCTGGGTGCTGGTGGTGCTGGATGCTGGAGGTGGCAGGGGTGCTGGGTACTGGATGCTGGAGGTGGCAGGGTTCTGGGTGCTGGTGGTGCTGGGTGCTGGAAGTGGCAGGGCTACTGGGTGCTGGGTGCTGGTGGTGCTGGTGCAGGAGGTGGCAGGGCTGCTGGGTGCTGGTGGTGCTGGATACTGGAGGTGGCAGGGGTATTGGGTGCTGGTGGTGCTGGGTGCTGGTGGTGCTGGATACTGGAGGTGGCAGGGGTATTGGGTGCTGGTGGTGCTGGGTGCTGGTGGTGCTGGATACTGGAGGTGGCAGGGGTATTGGGTGCTGGTGGTGCTGGGTGCTGGAGGTGGCAGGGGTATTGGGTGCTGGTGGGTGCTGGGTGCTGGAGGTGGCAGGGGTGCTGGGTTCTGGGTGCTGGAGGTGGCAGGGGTGCTGTCGGTGCTGGGTGCTGGAGGTGGCAGGGGTGCTGTCGGTGCTGGGTGCTGGAGGTGGCAGGGGTGCTGTGTGCTGAGTGCTGGTGGTGCTGGGGTGCCGGGTGCTGTCGGTGCTGGGTGCTGAGGTGGCAGGGGTGCTGGGTGCTGGAGGTGGCAGGGGTGCCGGGCGGGGTGCCGGGCGCTGTCGGTGCCGGGGTACCGGCGGTGCCGGGCGGGCCGCGGGGCCGTGCTCGGTGTCCAGCTCCCAGCTCCGCTGTCCGGGTGCCAAATTCCTCCGCCCCCGCAGGAAGCCCTCGGCGCTCTCGGCGCTCGCTCGGCACCGCTGGGATGCGGAGCGAGAAAAGGGCTGGAGGAGAGAAAGCAGGTCAGGGCCGAGCCGCCAGCGTCACCCTGGCAGGGAGCAGCCGCAGCCTTCGAGGAAGCAGGGCGAGGATCCGGCCGCCCTGACGGCCAGCCCAGCGCGGGGCTGGCTGCTGCGAGCGACCTCGAGGAACCGCCCCGGCCCTGCGGCCCCTCGGCCTTGGGGTGAGCCCCAAACGGGGTCCCGCAGGAGAGGAAGATGAGGAGAAGGCTCCGACGGCAACCACCCACCGCGGGGCTGGCTCGGCCGTGGTTGTTCCAAAGACCTGGAGGCTGTGGAGCAGAAGGATTTGGCTCACGCAGCACCTGCGTGGTGCTGCCAGCCCTGAGTGCTGCTCCATCGCTGCGTGCTGCTCCACCGTCTCTGGCTCTAATCCCATCCTTGGGAGCTTCTCCCACCCCTCGGTGCTGCTGCCAGCCCCAGGTACCGCTCTCTTCCCGGTACTGCTCCATCCATGCCAACCCCATCCTCGGGTACCTTTCCCACCCCTGAGTGCTGCTCCCCGCCCTGGCTACTTCTTCCAGCCCTGGATGCTCCTCCCACACCCAAGTTTTCCTCCCATCTCCCAGGTCATGCTCCCATCCCTGGGCGATATCCTCGTCTCTGGGTGTGATGCCCGCCTCTAGAGGATGTGCCCATCGTGAGCCACTCTCCCATCCCAGGTTCCACTCCCATCCTTGGTTGTCAATTCCACCCCTGGGTGCCAATCCCATCCCAGGTACCAATCCCACCCCCAGGTACTGCTCCATCCCTGGGTGCCAGCCCCGACCCTGGGTACCGATCCCATCCCCAGGTACTGCTCCATCCCTGGGTGCCACTCATATCCCTGGGTGCCAGCCCCAACCCTGGGTACCAATCCCATCCCCAGGTACTGCTCCATCCCTGGGTGCCAGCCCCAACCCTGGCTGCAAATCCCATGCCTAGGTACTGCTCCATCCCTGGGTGCCAATCCCATCCCTGGGTGCCAATCCCATCCCCAGGTACTGCTCCATCTCTGGGTGCTACTCACATCCCTGGGTGCCAGCCCCACCCCTGGGACCTGCTCCCATCCCCTCATACCCTTTCCAGCTGCTGCTCCAACCCTTGGACACAAATCCCACTCTCGTTCCACCTCCATAAATGCACCTTCCCTGTCCACCCCCACCCCCACCTCCCGCCCGTCTCCCTCCCCGTGGTGTGAAGCCGGGGGCGGGGGAGGGGAGGGTCTCAGCCCTTCACCCCCCCTCCCAGCAGCCGCTCAAACCCAAAGGCAGCTCAGTGGAAAATGTGACCAGCGTGGAGCTGCAGATAACTGGAGGCCGAGCTGGGGCCAACTGGAGCAGCAGGGGCTTGGCCACGGCCCCGCTGAGCCTGAGGCAGCCCGGGAGGGGCCGGGGGAGCCGGCGTGGACAGACGGCTCGGGACTCCCTCACGCCCTGCTCCTGCCTCCCGCAGCGCTCCCAGGGCTGCACACAACCCAGCCCTGCACCCGACCCAGCTCAGTCCTGCACCGAATCTATCCCTGCCCCCGAACCAAATCCTGCACCACAACCAGCCCTGCACCCGACCCAGCTCAGTCCTGCACCGAATCTATCCCTGCACCCTACCAAATCCTGCACAGAACCAACCCTGCACCCGACCCAGCTCAGTCCTGCACCGAATCTATCCCTGCCCCCGAACCAAATCCTGCACCAGAACCAACCCTGCACCCGACCCAGCTCAGTCCTGCACCGAATCTATCCCTGCACCCGAGCCAAATCCTGCACCAGAACCAACCCTGCACCCGACCCAGCTCAGTCCTGCACCGAATCTATCCCTGCCCCCGAACCAAATCCTGCACCACAACCAACCCTGCACCCAACCAAACCCTGCACCGAATCTATCCCTGCCCCCGAACCAAATCCTGCACCAGAACCAACCCTGTACCCAACCCAGCTCAGTCCTGCACCGAATCTATCCCTGCACCCGAACCAATCCTGCACCAGAACCAATCCTGTACCCAACCCAGCTCAGTCCTGCACCGAATCTATCCCTGCAGCCAAACCAAATCCTGCACCAGAACCAACCCTGCACCCAACCCAGCTCAGTCCTGCACCGAATCTATCCCTGCACCCGAACCAAATCCTGCACCAGCACCAATCCTGTACCCAACCAAACCCTGCACTGAATCTATCCCTGCACCCGAACCAAATCCTGCACCCGAACCAACCCTGCACCCAACCCAGCTCAGTCCTGCACCGAATCTATCCCTGCAGCCAACCAAATCCTGCACCACAACCAACCTGCACCCAAAACCAAACCCTGCACCCAACCCAGTTCAATCCTGCACCGAAGCTATCCCTGCCCCAAACCAAATCCTGCATCCAAACCAATCCTGCACCACCCCAATCCTGCACCCCCAGTGCTGGCCTCAGTGGTGCCCCCTCAGGGCTGGACGCAGGGAGGAGGCTGCTGTGGGGACACGCAGCACTGGGGGCCTGGCAGGGCCTTTCCTTGCCTCATCTCTGCACTGCTGGGGGAGGGAGGTGCCCGGGGGTGGTGTTGGATGGGCAGGGTGGAGGTGCCCAGGGATGGGGGCACGTGGGCAGGACAGAGAGGCTCTGGGGTGGTGGCTGCATGGAAAGAATGAAGATAGCCTCGGAAGGTGGCAGGTGGGAAGGATGGAGATGCCCAAGGAGAGTGGCACAGGCTGGAGATGCCCAGGGATGATAGTAATGGGGCAGAAAGAAGGTGCCCAGTGACAGTGGCACAAAGACAGGACAGAGAAGCCCAAGGAGGGTGGCACAGGGGCAGGATGGGGATGCCCAGTGGTGGTGGCACAGAGCAGATCAGGATGGAGATGCCCGCTGAGAGTGGCACAGGGGCAGGGTGGAGATGCTCTGGGATTGTGACACATGGTGGAATGGAGATGCCGTGGACGGTGGCACGGGGGCAGGACGAGGATGCCCGGGGGTGTGTGCCAGGAGGGCGGGAGGTGCCAGGAGAGTGGGGGAACCCGGCTGGGCCCGGCAGCAGCCAAGGTGTGTGGCCGGCGGCAGCGGCCGGAGCGGCTCCGTTTGGTTCTCATTAGCAGCTCTTGGCAGCAGCTGTGGAAAAAATGGCTTCAAACAGCAGAGCTGGAGGGGAGAGGCTGGGCCCAGGGAGGGGAGTGGGGCCGCGGCGGGGACGGGGGCGCAGGGCCAGGCGGGGGGCAGGGACGGGGTCGGAGTGACCAAGGCCTGAAGGGGGTGCGGAGGTCAGGACCACACAAGGTGCCCTCTGCGGCTGTGCCTGGCTCCGTGCTGGGGATGCCGGCCGGTGCAGCCTGTGTGTGCCAGGCCGGTGCCAGCCTGTGTGTGCCAGCCCAGCGAGCTCAGCGTGCGCGCCCGCTCCCCCTGGCGCGGGCAGCGCCGGGGAGAGGGACAAGGAGGCAGGGCTGGGGACAAGGCACGGGGCTGGGGCTGGGGACATCGACTGCGCGGTGGCATCTCAGCCCGCGCCCCGGCCCCTTGCCCTGATGGGGAAACTGCGGCGCGGGGGCGGGGGAGCTCGCCAAAGCCAGCGGGGCACGGGCTGTGCCCGCAAAGCCAGCGGGGCACGGGCCGTGCCCACTGCAGCCACAGCCACTTCTCCTGCTTTGGGGGGCGAGGGGGGGCCCTCGGAGGGGCTCCTTACACAAGCCTGGGCTGCCATGCCAAGGCAACCCGGAGCAAGCAGGGGGAACGAGCAGGGAGCCAAGAGTCCACCCCGCTCCTCCCTGCCTCGTCTGGCCGGACGGTGGCACGCCCCACCCTGGCCTGGCTGTGCCAGGGTGGCACCGTACCCGGATGCCCCATGTGTCTCTCTCCCGCCCCCACACCGCCACCCGGGGCTGGGAGCGAGTCAGGGTCATCTGGGGACAGCGGCTGGGGACAACGCTCGTCCTGCTTGCCAGGTAGAGCTGGTGGCACCGCGGCAGCCCTGGCGGCGGGCACGGGGCTGGCAATCTGTTCCCTGCGGGCACAGGAAGGCATGAAAGGGGATGAGGAGGGGGTGTCCACGTGCCAGGGAAGCATGGGCAGCAAGTGTGTGCATGTATGTGAGCGTGTGCGCCCCCCCTGGGTCGATGCCAAGGTGGAGCTGGTGGCACCGCGGCAGCCCTGGCGGCGGGCACTGGGCTTGGCAATCTGTTCCCCGCGGGCACAGGAAGGCATGAATGGGGATGAGGAGGGGGTGTCCACGTGCCAGGGAGCATGGGCTTGTGAGTGTGTGACCCCCCCACACTTTGGTGCCCACGTGTCCAGCCAGACCCGGCCGCTGCCACCCACCTGCCCGGGTGTCTATTTCTGCCTCCAGCCCTGGGTTTAATTCCACCCTGCCCGCGGCTGGCCTCTAATTAGGGGCCCAAAAAAAGCCCTGGGCACCCTCTCATCCTCGGGGCGGGGGGGTGGACTCACACCCAGCATCCTGCCCTGGGGGTGGGCACAGAGTGTGGCACCGGGGGGTGAACTGACCCTCGTGGCGGAGAGCTGCCAAAGGCAGAGCAGCCAGGAAAGGGGAGGGGGGAAGGGGAGGAGGGGAGGGGGCGATGTCTCACCTGGCTGGGGGCCGCTGGGGCTCCGCCTGAGCAGGAGATTCTTTCTCGGGGGTCCCTACCATGGCACCCAGCAGGGGGCACGGCAGGACGCGAGGTGGCAAATCCCTCATTGAGCCCTTGAGCCAATTACAGCCCGGGCCGTGCCAAGCCGCCGTGCCCGGGGCAGCCCTAAACCCCTTATGGAGATCATCCTGCTTAGGGCAGCATCTCAGTGCCCCAAGGTGCCAGCCTCCCCCAGCCCCCCACACCTCTGAGCCTTCCTCCTCCCCCAGCACCATGGATCCAGCCCCAAACCAGCCCAGGGGCCCCACTCCGGTGCCCCCTCCCCACTTTGCCTCGGCCACCTCACCTTGCTTGCCGGAGGGGCACGAGCGGGGCAGCCCCTGGGCACAGGCCACGGCAGAGCCGTGCCCGGCTGATCCGCTCTGGGCAGCTTACTGAGGTGCTGAGCCGGCGGCTCGGCAGCTTCCCCACACTTCAGCCTCACCAGCAGCTCCTCATCCTCACCTCGGCCCCGGGATGTGGCTCTGGTGCGGCAGCAGGGCAGAAGCAGTGGGGGTTGCAAGGCTGAATGTATGCTGTGCCACCCCAGGTGTCTCCTGTCACCCCAGGTGTCTCCTGTGTCACCTCAGGTGTCCCCTGTGCCACCCCGAGCATCCCCTGTGCCACACCAGTGCCCTTTGTGCCACCCTTTGCACCTCGTGTGCAACACTGGGCATCCCCTGTGCCAGCCCAAGTGACCCCTGTGCCACCCTCAGTGTCCCCTATGCCAACTTGTATGTCCTGTTAGCCACCCTGAGCATCCCCTGTGCCACCCTTGGTGTCCCCTGTGCCACCCCGAGTGTCTCCTATGCCAACTTGTTCGCCCTGTTAGCCACCCTGAGCATCCCCTGTGCCACCCTTGGTGTCCCCTGTGCCACCTCGAGCATCCCCTGTGCCACACCAGTGTCCTTTTGTGCCACCCTTTGCCCCTCATGTCAACACTGGGCATCCCCTGTGCCAGCCCAAGTAACCTCTGTGCCACCCTCAGTGTCCCCTATGCCAACTTGCACACCCTGTTAGCCACCCTGAGAATCCCCTGTGCCACCCTGGGCATGCCCTGTGCCACCCCAGCGCCCTTTGTGCCACCCTTTGCCCCTCATGTGCAACACTGTCCATCCCCTGTGCCAGCCCAAGTAACCCCTGTGCCACCCCAAGTGTCCCTTATGCCAACTTGTTTGCCCTGTTAGCCACCCTGGGCATCCCCTGTGCCACCCTTGGTGCCCTCTGTGCCACTTCGAGCATCCCCTGTGCCAACTTGTACACCCTGTTAGCCACCCTGAGCATGCCCTGTGCCACCCCAGTGCCCTTGTGCCACCTTTTGCCCCTCGTGTGCACACTGGGCATCCCCTGTGCCAGCCCAAGTAACCCCTGTGCCACCCCAAGTGTCCCTATGCCAACTTGTTTGCCCTGTTAGCCACCCTGGGCATGCCCTGTGCCACCTTGGTGTCCCCTGTCCACTTTGAGCATCCCCTGTGCTACCCTGGGCATGCCCTCTGCCACCCCAGTGCCCTTTGTGCCACCCTTTGCACCTCGTGTGCAACACTGGGCATCCCTGTGCCAACCCAAGAACCCCTGTGCCACCCTCAGTGTCCCCTATGCCAACTTGTATGCCCTGTTAGCCACCCTGAGCATCCCCTGTGCCACCCTTGGTGCCCTCTGTGCCACTTCGAGCATCCCCTGTGCCAACTTGCACACCCTGTTAGCCACCCTGAGCATGCCCTGTGCCACCCACAGCGCCCTTTGTGCCACCCTTTGCCCCTCGTGTGCAACACCGGGCATCCCCTGTGCCAGCCCAAGTAACCCCTGTGCCACCCAAGTGTCCCTTATGCCAACTTGTTTGCCCTGTTAGCCACCCTGGGCATCCCCTGTGCCACCCTGGTGCCTCTGTGCCCCTTCGAGCATCCCCTGTGCCAACTTGTACACCCTGTTAGCCACCCTGGGCATGCCCTGTGCCACCCCAGTGCCCTTTGTGCCACCCTTTGCCCCTCATGTGCAACACTGTCCATCCCCTGTGCCAACCAAGTAACCCTGTGCCACCCTCAGTGTCCCCTATGCCAACTTGTTTGCCCTGTTAGCCCCCTGAGCACCCCTGTGCCACCCTTGGTGTCCCCTGTGCCACCTCACAACATCCTGTGCCAACTTGTACACCCTGTTAGCTACCTGGGCATGCCCTGTGCCACCCTTGGTGCCCTCTGTGCCACTTCGAGCATCCCCTGTGCCAACTTGTACACCCTGTTAGCCACCCTGGGCATGCCCTGTGCCACCCCAGTGCCCTTTGTGCCACCCTTTGCCCCTCGTGTGCAACACCGGGCATCCCCTGTGCCAGCCCAAGTAACCCCTGTGCCACCCTCAGTGTCCCCTATGCCAACTTGTACACCCTGTTAGCCACCCTGAGCATCCCCTGTGCCACCCCAGTGCCCTTTGTGCCACCCTTTGCCCCTCGTGTGCAACACTGGGCATCCCCTTTGCCAACCCAGTAACCCCTGTGCCACCCCAAGTGTCCCCTATGCCACTTGCACACCCTGTTAGCCACCCTGAGCATCCCCTGTGCCACCTCAAGCATCCCCTGTGCCAACTTGTACACCCTATTATCCACCCTGGGCATGCCCTGTGCCACCCCAGTGCCCTTTGTGCCACCCTTTGCCCCTCGTGTGCAACACTGGGCATCCCTTTGCCAACCCAAGTAACCCTTGTGCCACCCTCAGTGTCCCCTGTGCCAACTTGTTTGCCCTGTTAGCCACCCTGAGCATCCCCTGTGCCACCCTTGATGTCCCCTGTGCCACTTCGAGCATCCCCTGTGCCAACTTGTACGCCCTGTTAGCCAACCCTGAGCATCCCCTGTCCACCCTTGGTGCCCTCTGTGCCACCCTTTGCCCCTCCTGTGCAACACTGGGCATCCCCTGTGCCAACCCAAGTACCCCTGTGCCACCCTCAGTGTCCCTATGCCAACTTGTATGCCCTGTTAGCCACCCTGAGCATCCCCTGTGCCACCCTTGGTGCCCTCTGTGCCACTTCGAGCATCCCCTGTGCCAACTTGTACACCTTGTTAGCCACCCTGAGCATCCCCTGTGCCACCCCAGCGCCCTTTGTGCCACCCTTTGCCCCTCGTGTGCAACCCTGGGCATCGCATGTGCCAGCCCAAGTAACCCCTGTGCCACCCTCAGTGTCCCCTATGTCAACTTGTATGCCCTGTTAGCCACCCTGGGCATCCCCTGTGCCACCCTTGGTGTCCCCTGTGCCCACTTTGAGCATCCCCTGTGCCAATTTGTACACCCTGTTAGCTACCCTGAGCATCCCCTGTGCCACCCCAGCGCCCTTTGTGCCACCCTTTGCCCTCGTGTGCAACACTGGGCATCCCCTGTGCCAGCCCAAGTAACCCCTGTGCCACCCTCATTGTCCCCTATGCCAACTTGTTTGCCTGTTAGCCACCCTGAGCATCCCCTGTGCCACCCTTGGTGCCATCTGTGCCACTTTGAGCATCCCCTTTCCAACTTGTACACCCTGTTAGCTACCCTGGGCATGCCCTGTGCCACCCTAGTGCCCTTTGGTGCCACCCTTTGCCCCTCATGTGCAACACTGTCCATCCCCTGTGCCAGCCCAAGTAACCCCTGTGCCACCTCAGTGTCCCCTATGCCACTTGTTTGCCCTGTTAGCCACCCTGGGCATCCCTGTGCCACCCTTGGTGCCCTCTGTGCCACTCTCCGCACCCCATGTGCAACACTGGGCATCCCCTGTGCAGCCCAAGCATCCCCTGTTGGGGGAAGGATTGGGAGAGGGTCCTGGGGGGGGGGGGGTAGGGCAGGGTAACATCAGCCCCAAACTGGGGAGAAGCCTCTGGGCCAGGCTGGCTGAGACATGGGGCCGTGGGGACACAGGGCCGTGGGGCCGTGGGGGACACGGGGCCGTGGGGACACGGGGCCGTGGGGCCGTGGGGGTTACGGGGCCGTGGGGGTTACGGGGCCGTGGGGACACGGGGCCGTGGGGGACACGGGGCCGTGGGGGACACAGGGCCGTGGGGACACAGGGCCGTGGGGACACGGGCCGTGGGGCCGTGGGGGACATGGGGCCATGGGGACACGGGCTGTGGGCCGTGGGCCGTGGGGGACACAGGGCCGTGGGGCCGTGGGGGACACGGGGCCTTGGGGACATGGGGCCGTGGGGCCATGCGGGACACAGGGCCATGGGGACACGGGGCCGTGGGGCCGTGGGGGACACGGGACCGTGGGGCCACGGGGCCGTGGGGCCGTGGGGGACACGGGCCCGTGGGGGACACGGGGCCGTGGGGCCACGCTGGCTGCCACATCAGCAGCGGCAGGGAAGGGCTGCAGCCTGCAGCTGGGGACCAGATGGGGTGGGGAAGGGCAGCGATGGTGGCCAGCCCCAGAGGTGTGTGTCCCCCCCCCAAAGACTGGGGACCCCTGAGGAGGACGCGGGGGCACCAAGCTGAGCCGGCAGTGTCCCCCACCAAGCGCCCCGAGGCGGGGGGAGGGGAGAGGGGAGGGTCCGGGGAGAGAGGGGGGGGAGGGTCCAAGGACAGAGAGAGGGACGCTGGGACAGACAGGGATGGACAGAGGGACAGACAGAAGAGGGGATGGGGGTGGGGGGTGACAGGCTGCAGCCCTCAGCCCACCTCATGGGGGGGACATTAGGACCCCCCCAGTTACCTGTTGCCCCCCTCAGCGTGGCACCCCCGCACCCCAGTGGGACAGACAGACCCCCAGGCCAGACAGAATCCCCTGGGCACCTCTGCCCCCCCGCCCCCATCCCAGGAACAAGATGACCTCAGCCCCACACTCCCAGTTTGGGGGGGCAGCACCCCACCAGCACCCTAAAAGCCCCCAAAAGTGGCCCAATCACCCCGACCTGCCCCCCCCCAGCAGGGTGCCAGCCCCCCCCCCCAGCGCGGGCCAGCCCCCCCCTCGGTGTGGTGCCAGCCCCCCTCCCGTGGTGCCAGCCCCCTCGGCGCGGTGCCAGCCCCCCCTCGGCGTGGTGCCAGCCCCCCCCCAGCAGGGTGCCAGCCCCCCTCAGCGCGGTGCCAGCCCCCCCCAGCAGGGTGCCAGCCCCCCTCAGCGCGTGCCAGCCCCCTCGGTGTGTGCCAGCCCCCCTCGGCGCGGTGCCAGCCCCCCCCAGCAGGGTGCCAGCCCCCTCGGCGTGGTGCCAGCCCCCCTCGGCGCCGTGCCAGCCCCCTCGGCGCGGTGCCAGCCTCCCCTCGGTGCGGTGCCAACCCCCTCCAGCGCGGTGCCAGCCCCCCTCGGCGCGGTGCCAGCCCCCCCCAGCAGGGTGCCAGCCCCCCTCACGCGGTGCCAGCCCCCCCTCGGCGCGGTGCCAGCTCCCCTCGGTGCGGTGCCGCCCCCCCTCGGTGTGGTGCCAGCCCCCCTCGGCGCGGTTGCCAGCCCCCCTCGGTGTGGTGCCAGCCCCCCTCGTCGCCGTGCCAGCCCCCCTCGGCGCGGTGCCAGCCCCCCTCGGTGCGGTGCCAGCCCCGCTCGGTGTGGTGCCAGCCCCCCTCGGCGCGGTGCCAGCCCCCGCTCGGTGTGGTGCCAGCCCCCCCTCGGCGCCGTGCCAGCCCCCTCGGC
>JAAWVA010000087.1:0-66446 GCA_015227895.2 Colaptes auratus | reverse complement strand
TTTACACTTCAATTTCCATTTTCCTGATTGTACCCATTATTTCCATACCTTTCACAGCATCTCACAGTCTTTAATACTGTTTACCACTGTCTTCAATTTACATCTCAACATATTTCCAAAATCCTTTTCATTTTGTTTAAAGGGGAAAAAATGGGCTGTTTAGAAGGCCAAAATGAAAAAGGGGGAAAGTCTCTCAGAAAACATACACAAGGATGAGCAAACAAATTATCTACAAAATCTGCAGCTATTTGAGAGCTAATGACTCTTGCTTGTATTGCCACCAGCTCATTTTTTGGTGTTTTTAGTTCTTTTCTGAAGCTCAGAATGAAGGGGATGATGAAACTTCAGTGGAGATCAAGGGATTTCTACCAGCACACCGAAGGGAAAGACTGCTGCAAAGGGCACTTTTATCTGACTCCACAGCACTGCCAATGCTGTGGCAGTGTCAAGAAATGAAAAGGAGACTGTGCTGAAAATATAAGAGGCGGCAAATGGAGGAGTAAGAAGTCCAACATTTAAAAGTCCTCTGTGACACAAGTTGGGGACAGGAAAAATCAGAGACCATCTTTCATCTCCACACCACAGGAGGTGTGACGAGCAACAAATAGTGCTGGAATATGAGCAAGAGAGTAAACACTCATCAAAATAAGGAATGTTCTCCTCCCCAAGTAACCAGCAATAGGATGAGAGGAAATGGGCTCAAGTTATGCCAGGGGAGGTCTAGGTTGGAGATTAGGAAAAATTTCTTTACTGAGAGAGTGGTCAAGCATTGGAACAGGCTGCCTAGGGAAGTGGTAGGTGTAGATGTGGCACGTCAGGATACAGTTTAGTGGTCATGGTAGTTGGATTATGGTTGGACCTGATCTTAGAGGTCTTTCCAACCTGAATGATTCAATGATTCTATGAATAGTAAATATGGCTCTAAAAAGACTACTGAGGCAACTCAGAAATCAAAAAAATATGTTAAGGGTCTACATATGCACTGTGCAGTGCGTATGTTTAAACATACCAGCAGCCATAGCATTAAAACAGAAAGGTTGCCATTAGCTTACAGCATTGCCCATTCACTGGATTTAATCTCTTGCAGCTTGTCAAAATCCAGGCACAGGTCAGAATTTGAGGAAGTGTTAGGCACCAAACCGAAGCAGCACTTCTTAGCAGCCTGTCTGGAGAGCAGCTGCAGCATGGAGTCAGCAGAGCCACGCCAGCTGCTTAAGGAGGCAGCTGATGGGAGAGTGGAAAAGTAGGAACCACACTATCTGGGCCTCATAACCACTAGCTACACTCCGGGGTTAGTAAGAAGAGGTGTCAGTTGACTTCTCTTTCCCAGATTGGCAAGAAAAAAAAGGAAAGAACAGTTGCTGTTCCATCATTTGAGAGGTACAGAAGCTGTGTGGCTACAGCAGAAAAATAATCTCCTTTACAGAAGAAAGACTAGCTGAATCATCACTTTGCCTGAAGAGCTAAAAGGAAAACTCCTTCCTCCTTCCCTCCCTCCCTTCCTTCATTCCCACTCCCAGGCCCCCATAATTAGTACATCGTTATAAACTGCTAAAAGTGTTCCACCATACTTCATAAAGGAGGGTGAATGTGGGAAAGCATTTGACTCTGTAGCCCTAAAAACATTCCACCATTAAAGCAGGCACTAATGGGCAGTATCTTTTCAGCCACAGGGAGGAAGAAGGAAGAGGAAGATTCAGACTCCACATTTTGTGCTCATTTGTTTCTGGCACTGTTTGGTCACCATGCCTCATGGCAGTGTATGAAGCTACTCTTGTATTGCTGGTTTACTAAATGCAACTCTAATCAAGTCTAATAGCCTGGGTGGCAGAAAGAGGGAAGAAGAGGAAAGACTGCATCTACCTGCAGAGTGTTTGTACTATACCTTTAAGCTAAATTAATCTCAAGAACACAAACAGGAGGTCTGAACAGCTCTGAAGCTCTTCTAGCTCGGTGTACATAGCAGCAGTAAGAAAACAAGACCCACTTGCTTTCTCTTATTTCTTGCTTACTGGAGCTGCTCAAATTCTCCAACCTGGCTGTTCGGATATTAAAAAAAAAAAGTGTAACTTTATTATCCCATCAATTCCTGACTCCCTGGGCAGTCCTACACGATTCACTTAACCAAAATCTTTGTTGCTAGAACCTTTTGTATTTCCAGTACTTCAGCACTTATTCAAGGGCTTGCTTCCAGCTTCTCCATGGAGGTGACAGAAAGCCTAAATGACAGAGTGAGACAGCTGAGGTCTGCCAGAGCATCAGCACCACAGAGGGAATGACCTGTGGGACCAGTGTGGGGAGCCTGCTCACCTCTCCCTTCAGCAGCAGTTTGGAGGGAGAATCCTGTGGGAAGGAGCCAGGTATGAGACAAATAACACATCTTCAGCCTGCAGCACTACAGAGATCCAGATGGTTCTGCACGGCACTTCCTGTGTAAGCAGCACAGTTAATTAACTCTCTGTTGATTAATGGTGCTCTCTTAGATCAAGAATTCATGGAGTCTGTTATTATACACAAGGTCGTAATTGCCAAACAGCCACAGCTAAATGCCATTCCTTGCAGTCTGCTCCTTAAGCATCATGATATAAAATTAATTGGTACTTGTTTGTTAATTAATATGAAATATTTTAAGCTACACACCACAAAGCTTACCACTGGTTATGCTCTTTTCTAAACAGCCACAAATGAACAGAATTAGCTAACACCTGGGGAAGAAACTCTTCTTCTGAATCAGGGAGGGATGGGGGAGGTGTCTTTGTTGTTTTAGTGGGGCTTATGCTTGGGCATTTACCAAAAGAACCATTCTCCAACCATCAGTCAGCAGTTGTTCTAATTCCGTGGTGCATTAGGACAGACAAGCAAAAGACCTTCTTATGCAAGAACATCAGCGCCCACACCAAAATATCTATCCAGAATAATGATTTTGAAGCGTCTGTTTCAGTACATTTCCAAGCACAGCTCAGATCAGCTCACAGCAAATTATTTAACTTTGCCTCAGGGTAGCAACAAAGATCAAAAAGATAATTGAACTCCTTTGTCCCTGGATCTTTAAATCCAGGGTTAGCCTCTGTTTAGGGAAAGGGCTGGCAGCATAACAAAGCAGATCCATACTGTGAAGGGAAGAAGCCTACAGGTTGTATCCCTAGTCCTAAGGATGAGGAAGTACATGCTTTGCACAGCTGTGCCCCCTTTGCAGCAGCAAGGGCTAGAGACAGTGTTTCAACCTGCCTTTGCCATGCATGTAGGGAGAGCATCAGGTCCTAGGACCCACCAGGAGACAGACCCTTGCTCCTGCAGCCTCACCTCTGACCCCAACCAAATAAAGCCCTCTCTATTGCCATTCCTACAGACAGTCTGAACATCCCTCTAAGGGCTTGTCAGTATTGTAAAGCTTTTCTTCAGTTACATCTGTTTGCAAAAAAAGGGGCACAGGCAGCATAATATAGGTCTGACTGGGGTTAAAACTCATTTAAAGGCAGATCTTGGCAGAGAGGTGGCTTTTATATTGATTCCACTTGTCATGCTACCAACACCAGGGACCAGCACAATCCTACAGGAAGTACTTAGATGGTAAGGTGCAAGTAACCAAGCTCTTATTGCCCAAGCAAACTGTCTCTCCTTCTGCAGAGAGAATTATCTTATTGGAGAAATATCTACCACAGCTAAACATCAGTGCATGTACGTGTTCAAGGTTCAAGTAACAGATTAGCTGAGCGCTTGGTTAAAAATAGGCAAAAATCTGGGCTGCTTGCTCTCCAAGCCTCCTGCCCGAAAGCAAAGTACACCAACAAAGTGTCAGGAATGAAACAATCACGCTTTCAGATGCAACCTTATTCCCAGGATTGTATCCACAGAGCTGGAGCAAAGTTATTTACACAGCACTTGATTTTGATGCTCTGATATCCCAGCAAGCAGCAGTGCAATTCGATTCAGCAGACTCTGAACAGCTTGATAATCTCACAGGGACAGGTAATACATGAAGAGGTTTTGTTACTTCTGCGTTCCCCTGTTTGTTGGGTGGTGGACAGGCAGCTATGAAGAGGCATAAGGGGAAAGCTTGCTCCATGCCAGAGCTTTTTAGAGGCAGAATACACAGAGCAAAGCTCAAGGCACTGGATTACCCTTCTTGTCCACTTCAATTTTCATCCCTATCACAGAGTCAGCTGAAGAATTCTCCAGACAACTGTCTGAAAACATGCTAGTCTTTAAAGACCTCTTTTACAGGGCTGGAGGCCGCGTGTCTGCACAGAGCCATCTCTAAGGAGTCACAGAAGGGCTTTCAGACAGTTGTCTGGAGCTGCCTTCAGCCAGCCCCACGGGAACAAGAAGTGCTGAAAGACCACGTACCTGCTGCGTGGTTTGCCATCATTTCTGTATCTTTTTCCAGGCAGCCCTCTGATAAATCACAAATGTGCCTTGGGGGTCATGGAGCAGTCACAAAAAACCCATTCAGGATGTGCAAACTCTACCCAGGGACAGAAACCAGAAGATCCTAAATATAATTTCCAATTCATGTGAAAGCTGTGAGCTGTGTGGAACCAGCAACCCCAGGTAACTGCACCTGCACAAACAAAGCATGTCAGTGCTCCTGGATGTGCCATCTCCTCACTGACAGCAGACACATCTTCAGAGACTCAGGTCCAGACAGTTTGCTCTCTGAGCTACCTGGAGATATAGGCTCTGTGGAGGAACACAAATCTGTGCAGCTCCATTTACTCTCATTTGCAGAGCAGAAGTAACACTCTTCCAAGGTAGCAAGGGTGATGCACAATTTCTCCAGTCTTCACAAAAATGCTTCTTAGAGGAGCATCCTCTTCTAATTAGAAACTAGAATATATGGCTATAAATGCTGACATGTAACAAATACTAAAAGAGTCAGAGGGCTCAGTTTCAGCCTGACATGAGAAGGACTGGTGTGAACATGCCCAAAAAGGCACCATCTGATCCACTGATAGTAAGTTTTCATATTTGAGAGGCTTTCTCCATTTCTCTGAACTCCTCTAGCTTGTGTGTGTTTCTGCAGTCACACAGTCCTGGATTATTAGGACATTTAGCCTAAACAAGTGGCACTGGTATTCAAGAGGCTGATCTCACTTTTACCATCTGCCCTGCCAGAACACAAGGCTAAGCCTATGTCACAGGATTAGTGACAAAAGACAGCCAGCCAGTGCCACCAGCCAAAATAAAACTTTACCTACCAGGTGACCCAGAAACAATCTCTTCACATAACACTTTCTCTTAAGCAGCATCACTGCTGATTATACCCTTTCTAGAACAGACATCTAAATCAGCTCTGTGACCACGAAATTGAATACCATGCTATGAAACTGCATGCTGCCATTCATTTCTCACCTTGCAACATCAGGAGACTGGTATCAGCCCACACTGCAAACAGTGCTAAAGCAACTTGCAGGAAGGAAGGGCACTGCTCTCAAGCAGCCATTGAAAGAGGAAATGCAGGATTCATGTCTTGTCCTATTATACCCTTCTCCCTCAGCCCAAACCTGCATTAGTTGCTCTGCACCCCAGCTCTCCCACTGCAAAGCAGGGTAACAACCACCTTCTATTGACAGCACCATCAGGCAGCAGCATGTTGCCTCCTCCTAGCATCCTTCTCTGACTCAACTCTGCAGGGCAGCTTTTCCCCTCCTCCTCCCTCTCTCCACCTCTAAAACCACTCTGGCAGCTTCCTAGAAAAAACCCTCAGATTTGTCACCAGCCAAGGGTACACAAGCCATGGGCTCTATCTACAGAAAACACCACCAGAGGCAGGGCCAGAGGAGCAGGCTTGCACATACACCTAAAGGATCAGGACCTGTTTACATCAGAAGAAAGACATTTTCTCATTCTAGGCTTGATTCACACCGAAGGATGCAGCAGGGTCACTCACCTAAATGCGCTCCTTTCAGAGGCAATGGTTGCAGGATCTGGCACACTAGATTTCCTTGATGGGTAGAGAGCACTTTGGAAGTGTTCCTGGAGTTAATGACTAAATAAGTCCCTCTCTTGATTTTAAAATAGAGATAAATGCTGCATGTCACATTGGCAAGCACATTAAAGCAGCTGGAAGTGCAAAGACAATACAGGGTATTTCAGGCTTTTTTTCCTCTCCTTTATTACCCTTGGCATGTTAAACAACTAAAGACCACACTGAGCAAATCAGTGTTTTATCAGATAATACTGCAGGCTTCTAGCTTCAAAATCACAAGCTCCCCACTGGCGTCGGCTCACAGGGCAAGAGGGTTGGCTCAGTCTGAGACACCAGTCCAACTTGGTGGCCAAGACAAAACAAATAATCCTTACTAATTAAAAAACCAAAACAGGAAAGCAAAAATGAAAACAATAGTGAGCACAATGCATTGTCCACCTTAATCTATGTGAAAAATCCATGGGAAGAAATGAACTTCAGACACAAAACCAAAAAGGCAGGTGCTGCTACCAGTGCGGTACTATAAATGCAAAGCAGCTTCCCCATATTCCTGAAAAGCTGGCCCAGATTCAACACAGCCAAAAAAAGCAAAAAACTTTATCCAAGGAAGAGATTTCAGAAGGCAATTTGCAGCTCTCCCACCTTGGGAAGTCAAGGAGCCCATAGAGTTAGAATCATGCCGTGATAGAACGGGTTATGTTCTCCATCCAAATAAGGCTGCCTACATTATTAATGGTGAAACGCATGTAAAAGCTTATTAATGTTCACACTGGTTTCCTTTCCCAAAAGCAATTTGATCATATTTAGAATGTGAAAGCTTGTGCATCCATCTAACAGTGCAGGTGACTGCAGTCTTCTCCTCAGTTTATTGCTGAAAGCAATATTTGATTTTTTTACACTTTTACTGTTAAGTTCCTTCAAGTTACACATTTTCTACTGCTGTCAATATTTCATTTACAGAGGCATCAGAGAGATGCAGCTCAGTAGGTACCAAACAACTACTTTGCTAAAACTTTCACATAGACAAAAGTCAGCTGATCAAGCTGCAAGTCTGTAAAATTATTAAGGCTGCAAGATGGGGGGAAAATAAGGTATCAGGTCATCTAATGAGAGCAGAAAGTATGCCAGATTAGAAATGGCAATGCTTAAACAACAAATTATTCATCACTAGTGGCTGTTCACAGACTTCGTGGCATTAAGGATATCAACAACTGGCCCTCGGAACAATCCTGCACATCCATAAGAGTTTTTCAGAAGAACAGTAAAAAACAGCCAAAAAAGGGGGCAAAGAAAGGAACAAAAAAGCTGTTAGCTTTTTCTTCTTCCTTTTTTTTTTTTTTCCACCCACAGTTCAGTAAATCGATGCTGCAGCCGTGCAGAAGTCAACCACCACGGTTTCGCTTCCTTCCTAGTAGCGGGCGGCTGCAAGGAGGAAGTAGGAGCTTTGTGAGGGCATTCTCCTCAAGTATTCCTTTAAAAATAAGAAACCAAGCCACTACAAATCATTCTGGCCCCGAAACACACACCCTTACATAAAACCAGCTGGTAACACAAGGACAAACACCAAGCAGACAAGTTTGCATTAGGTGAGAATGAGGTTCAGCCCCACATGGCAGAAACCTTACTATAAACAGCCTCCATTTTTGGCTGTGCATCTGCAGACAGGAAATTATTTTTCTTCCCCCAAAAGTAAAACAGATGCAAATGTCTGTCATCCAGAAGCAGGTACTTTTCAGAATGTGTTCAGAAGGAGACTTGATAGGGTGCTTGGTTGCATGGTTTAGTTGATTAGGTGGGTTGGATAACAGGTTGGACGCGATGATCTTGAAGGTCTCTTCCCACCTGGTTTATTCTATTCTATTCTAATTATCTAGCTACAGCTAAACACTGTAATTTGTTGACCAGCTCCTTGCACATTTCACTAATGACCTCAAACCCTTGGATAAAACTGCAGAGTGATTTCTCCCCTTTAAATGTTGATGTGTGATGCTTTGATTGCCACCCAATGCTGCTTACACTTTTGGAGTGCAGCAATTAAAACAAAGCTGAAGCCACAGACAGAAGCTCTGGGAACTTGCCAGCCCAAGCTTTCCAGCTAACAACAACAACAAATGACAAACATCAGATAGGGACTTCTGGAAAGCAAAAACCAAACAAAGCAGAAAAGTATTAATTTAAATTAAATGGTTGAAATACAGAGATATTCTGCCAGCAAGTTGAGCTCAACTGTATGTTCTGCAACATATGCAAGCAGCAATGTATGAAGTAGTGCATTCAAGAAGGAATAAAATACAAAATACATGATCAATGTTGTCAGAACATACTTTGAAATCTTTACCTACTAGGCTTATACAGTATGTGGCTCCTGTAGGCATCTGATGGCACTGGAATCTATATTAATACCCCTGAAAGAAGAAAATTATCTAGACAGAGAGATTAAACAGAAGTCTAATAACATAATATGCTGAACCATTAATTATTTTGTTCAAATACTGCCCCAGCCTGAAATGATAGCTCCTAAAAAGCAAGCTGCTCATTTCTCACGCACACAGATCTTACGAGGGAGGAAAACTGTAAGAAGAGAAGGTGCTTGGCCTGGCTCTTACAGGTGAGCGCACTGCAGAGCACTGGGCAACCCTTCCCATCAGCACCACATCCCTCAGTCTCTGCCTCTCCAATAAAGAACAAGCAGGATCAGCCATATCCAGACCTCTAGAAAACAACCCACATAGGCTTTCTGTGCTGGCCTTCAGGGATTTGCCACCAAGACTGGCACATGTCTGTTGACAGAGCAGCATAGGCTCAAAACCATGCCCAGAAGAGCCACCACATTCAGTAACCTGCTAGCTCCATCTTGGGCAGTTTTATTCCCAGGTCACAGCAATCATCTGCCCACCCTTGAGCAATGCTCCAGATAAAAACACCACCCCGCCTGAACCAAGCCGTTACACAAGCTGGGAGGAACATGTATTTCTCTACTAAATGTAGCCATGACAACCACATCTCCATTTAAGAGATGAGCAGGAAGAGGTCACAAGGCACTTGTCATGCAGGGATAAAATCCCACACCTTGAGCATGCACAGGAGGGTAAGTTCTGCTGGATGCCACCTGCAAGTCAAGAAATCTAACACCTTAACATGACAGGCACACACACCCTCTGAACAGCCCAGGCACCTAGGTACAACCACTGCAGAACCCTCTGCTGAGGAAATTCTTGTCACAGACTAGAGCAGGCTACACCACTCTAGAAATTCTCCTGATCAAAGTGCTTCTTGTTTACCTCAAAACAAGCTATAAAACCAGCAGAAAATTATACTTACTCCAGAAGCCATCCAGAAAAAGAGCAAGTAGCTTCTTTTTCAAGCCTCTATCTTGTTCTCTTTGGCAAAAATCTTCCCCATCCCACCCCATCCTTTGAACGGGACAGGCCAGCTCTGAAGGCATTGAAAAGGTGTGTAGGGACCTGGCTGTGCTGGACTTGGCAGCATTAGGTTTACAGTTGGACCCTTAATATATTTTTTCCAGCTTAGAATCATAGAATCAGTAAGGTTGGAAAAGACCTCAAAGACCATCAAGTCCAACCTGTCACCCAAGACCTCATGACTACTAACATGATTCTGTGTGCTAGTGCTCAGATGCCATCTATATCAGATGGCAGCGACCCTCATCCCCACAGATCTGAACAAGAGCAGGAATGCTGGAACATCCCACTTTTTCCCAAGATTTTGTTTTATGTTAAACGCCTGAAGCTGTGTCTCACACTATGTGTGGCATGTCAAGAAGCATTACAGCTCTAGAAAGGCAATGGCTGCCACAGTGGAGTTATTTTGGTCCAAAATCGTTGTTTTGGAGAGAAACACTTCCTCCTCCTTCCTACCTTTGTTTTGTGGCTACCTGAGTGTTTTTGTACTAAAATGGATTATCTCTTCCTTGCTGTGAAGCCCCTTCACAAACTCTTGGTAGCTTGAAAATTAATATACACCTTAGTAGAATCTAGCAAGAATATGAGGAGGGGAGGAATTGTGGGACCTCAAGCCACACAAAATTAACCCATGGGCTGGCTGTGGCCAGGAGGCACAAGGTTCATCACAAGGTGAATCTTAGCAGATTCAGGGGCATCTTCTCAGCTGCTTTTACTTGTCAGAGAGAAATAACACAGAGAAATTCAGTTCTTTTCAATTGAATGATTCTGAAAGCAACTGGAACAGGTTGCCCAGGGAGGTGGTGGAAGCCCCATCCCTGGAATTTTTTAAGACCAGGCTGGATGGGTCTCTGGACAACCTGATCTAATGTGAGGTGTCCCTGCCTGCAGCAGGTGGTTGGAACCAGAGGACCTTTGAGGTCCCTTCCAGCCCTGACAATTCTGTGATTCTGTTCTGTCAAATAAGCTCAAAACACACCATCATTTGTAATTTGGAAATGTAATTTGGTTTATTAAATTTGCTACTGTTGCAATCATTTTGATTTTAAGTATGTTCAGACACAAGTCCAGCCTTTGCCCTGCTGATTCTTAGGATCTTTGACATCTGTTTAAAATCATTTAAACATTTGTTTAATGCTGTTCCTCTGTGACTATAATAAAAAGGATCCTGACGGTCAGTGGGGAACTGTCACACACAGGGAAACATGGTAAAGGGAGGGAGAGAAATGGTCCATTTCATTCTAGTCACACTGCATTACCCCCAGCAATCAAGGACAACAGACAAAATACCAGGAGACAGGATGAGGTTTTGCAGTTAATAGCAGCCTAAGTGCACACACCAACTATTTATCTGGGCTTCATCACCCTTATCCATGCATATGCAAGCTTGTGAGGCAAGCCTAAAAGGAACTATGTTGGTTTGTACATACATTTAGTTCATAGAAAACATCCTTAGTGTCTTTCAAAGATAGAATGATACATTTCCCCTGTAAAAACACTTAACTAGGAAACAAAGCACTGGCAGGAGCAATCACCTGTGTTTGCTTCCCAGAACCATCAGTGGCAACCCTTAAAAAGCAGAACTTTGACTTTCTCTTGAAAAGTTTGCAAGCGGCAAAAAAACCCAACCCAGCTCTCAAGAAACCAAGTACGAATAACAAGCTGTAAAAAGGACTGCAGGGAGATCAGGGCAGGAAGTACCTGCATCTCCTAGTTACTCAGATGACAGCAGAGAGGTGCTTCAAGGCAACACCTCCTGCTAAAAAGCAGTCACAAAAGTAACAAACTAATCAATACCCTCACTCTTAAAGAGCTTTGGCGAAGGGTAATGGAGACTGATGAGAAGGAGGGAACAGCAACTCGAAATGCAGGAAGGAATGAAGCAAAGAGGTGTCCTCAGACAGCACCCAAGGGGCGCAGCAAGGATTTTCATGCCCTGTCAGACATGCAGAGCCAGGCTCAATCTGTCTCTGTGCAACTCACACCTGAAAGCCTCTGGCCACCCACTTGATGAAGCACTTGTCTTCTGTTCCCTCTAAACGAGCTTAAATGCAAAGGCTTTATCACACACATCTGCACCCCTACATAACATACTAAGCACTAATACTTACTAAACCAGAAAAGGTACAACAAATAAACTGAATGGGGAACAACAACTCTTAGAACTGAAATTCAGGGGTTTTTTTCAGCCCTTAAAGCACTTTGCCTGCTTGCTGTAGTCAACATCCACTGCAGAAGTGGTAAAATGCAAAGAAATGGATAAAAACTTGAAGATTTAGAGTAAGTTTTGTGACTTTATACACGACAACTGAAATATGCAAAACAGCAGACACACCACTATAGACAAATTACAATCCCAGGCATTTAATTTCACTTTTATGAATTATCTTAGACAGATTTCATCTTAGTGTTAAATCCTTCAAAAATGGCCAATGTAGGGTTACTGCAAGGCAGGCAGGCCTGGAAGAAGTTCATGCAGGAACAAACTATGGTAGAATACACTTCCTGTGGTTAAATGATTGCAGGGTTTCTCCAGGCCTGACTGATGAGCAGCAATTACCATCACTGGAGAAATTCAAGTAACCTACACTAATGCAGAGCTCTTAAAGTCTCCTGACTAAGAAGTGAATACAGCCAAAGCACAGATCGCTTTGAAGGATTAAAGACAGCCATACCTTAGCACCTTTCAGTTCTATCAAGAAAGAGGCAATAATGAAAGTCTGTCTGTCTTCAAAGCCTGTATGAGAAACCGCGTGATTAGTTTCTCACATCTGACTGCTCCATGTGCTCTTAGGTGAGGCCAGGAAGAGAAGCCAAATATGGAGGCCAGGAGGAAACAGGTTGCTTAGAAAAACATGTGTTTAAACTCTCAGCACAGAGGTTCTCTAGTCTTCCACACAAAGGTCTCCTCACTGGTCAAGAAATTGCGGGGACAGAGGAAAGCATGTGCTACATTAATGGCAATGATAGGCAAAGAAGATGACTCTTGGTTTTGGAGTCAGCCTCCCCTGAGCATCACATTTAAGACCTCAGCCAGGCTTCCCACTCAATGGACAAAAACCAGTCCATGCTCACAGCAGCACAGGTCTCAACTGCTGTGGGTCTGCAGCACCCTAGGTCCTGCAGCTGCCAGCACACAGACTGCATGGTCGCTGGTGTTGAAGCCAAAGGAAATGGTTTCCTGAATCGCTGCAAGTTATCACAGCCACAACTGCCTCTGTCCTCAAGAGCAGGAAGAAGCACAGAAGGAGCTCACTCCCACAGCCTCAGCAAGTCTGAGCTTGGGCAGAAGATGGAAATTCTTCCAGGCACATCATTCTTCATCCCACCTTCACCTCTGTTTTGGCTGGGTCTGTCTGTAAATGTGGGGCTGCTGCTACCGGGTCTCTTCTAGTCAGAGGTGGGCCAGCCTGCAGACCACACTTTTCAAACCTGATGAACACTGCTCAGTCTGATGAACACATTGCTGCTGCGGCTGCCACCCTTGGTTACAGCTGCTCAGGCTGAATGCTGGGAAGGCTCCAGATACACAGAAAGAGGCACATGTAAACTTCACCAATCAATTTAAGAGCCAGCTTAGAACATATCCTCCACCTCCTCCAGCTTCTTAAAAGAAAAAGATCTGTTGAAGAAACTGAAGAAAATCAAAATAGATCCAGTAGAATGAGTACAGGCAGACCAACATATTCCTTCGCAAATGACATGAGACAAAGAAATACTACATCCTCTTGAAGAAAAAAGAGATCACATCCCAGGCCACTGCTGGACCAGGAATCACCATGAGCATCCACCAATATTTTGAGAGTCCCCAGCAAGCAAGTGCATAACGATAGCTCTAGGGAACCTCATCCTCAGCTTCAAGGGTTCTCAGAAGAGAAGGGAGAAGGCAAAGACAACAACAGCCTATCATATTTTTACACCAATACAGACTTCATCAAGACAGGACTCGGTTGACTGAAATCTGTTTTGACTGCTACTGCTGAAGCAAAATCCTTGCTGCAATATTCCAGCGATGGTTTAGAAACACTGAAGGCAGCAAATTCAAGGGCTTCATTAAACACATAAAAAGCACCAAGATGGTGCAATCTTGGTCCTCTGCAATGTATGTATTTTTAATAACAATGCTTGCTCTTTGGATATTTAACATACAGATCCTACCTGAACCTCCTTATTTATGAGATTTGGCCTGCACAACACAGGGCAGCAAAGCCTCAAGGTGTGAAACGTTTTCCTTGTCAATCATAAGCACTACATCCACAGGTGAGAATGTCTGGGGGACATGTCGGAAGACAGTCCATAAATACAGCCTTCTGCATGAAAACATGTTACAGACTGTGCCTGCTTACACAGGGCTGCTCTTACTTTAGAAGCAGGTTCATCCTCTCTTTCCTTCCAAAACTATGCAGTAGCTCTGTGCACGTGGAATATTTTCTCAGAAAGGCATAAATAGACTTGAAGGGAGGCTAGCGATCTAGAAATGAGGGATGTTTGGAGAGAGGCTGGCTGCAGACAGCCCTTCTGAACCCAACAGGAAGGTCTGAAGCTTGCAGGACACCCACGCTGCAGATCCCTAACAGACCACGTTAAATTTAAAATAGCAGATTAAATCACACAGTGTGTATAACAGTTGGTAGAGTATGTGGATAAATCAGGATGTGAGAGTCATAATATCAATTTACTAAATATTTCTAAATGCTTTTAACTACCAGCGATAAGAACTACTTTAACGCTGATTACAGCTGTCTGCCCACTGCTAAATTTAACACGATCTAAGGGGTTTAATGCTACTGTTTTTCCTAGTACCCTACGAACAACCGCCACAGCGAAATCCAACAGGCACTTCCTAAGTAAAAAGGAACGGCAACGGAACGAGGGACAAATCCCCCGTGTGGTGGGGTGAGAAGGTTCCCTCCCCACACACAGGGAAAGAAACCACAGCTAGCTCAGTCGGAAAAGCAGATGAAAGCTATATTTACAAGCATAAATGGAATGCAATGAATATGTACACAAATATACAATATTTACAATATATACAGGAAAATACAACAATGAACACAATGCAGAAAAACCTTTTCCCTCCTGCCGGCCAGGGGGTTCCCTGAACCCCCCTCTCTCCCTCCCCACCTCCCCTTTTTTCCCAAAAAGGGTTAGAGAGAGAGAGAGAAAGGCAATTAAGAAGGAAAAAGTCTGTTAGCTAAAAAGCACATGCAAAATTAGTTTTCTCTTATCTGGTTAGCTGTTAACTCAAGGCCGTTCCTGCTTCAGCAAGAGAGAAAGAAGCACAGACTGCACCCAGCCTGAACCCAGACCAGACACAGACTGAACCAACAGAACCCAAACTCCAAAACTGAACCCCACAAGCACCAATGAAATTCGTTTAGACTATCTTGTTTTTGTTCAAATATCAAAAACATTCAGCCAGAGTGTTCAGCAATTGTCTCTTTCTTAAAGGCATAGCATCAACCGGTCACAATCCACCTCTTCTAAACAATTTCATTGGCTGTTCATACTGTCCATCCAATCTAAAGCAATAGCTACAATTTGTAAGTAGAGTTGATAGTCCATTCCGGCTATCCTCAGGTGTAGATGATTCAGAAGTCCAAGAAACAAGAAAAATGGAAAACAGTTTGTCTCTTCGCAGACAAAGCGAAGAAAAGGGAAACAGGGAAACAGGGCAACAGGGACTCCCAGTTGACTCAGGGCTCTCAGGGTTCTCAGGGTTCGTGCACCGTGGATTCCTCAAGGATTCTTCCTTTGGGCGCGATGTAGCTGTACAACACTCTGAAATCAAACTCTTTCAGCTAAAGTTAGATTTCTTTGTGGAATACACTGAATTTCACCATTCTCTTGCATTACCCAATAAGTGTGACCCGGACCTTCAGCTGAAACCACCCCTCGGACAGGTTTAGCCTCTCCTGAGGGAGAAAACACCCAAACAGTTTTACCTAACGGATTCTTTTCTCTAACAACAGGAACTCTATCACCTTCCACTTTCTGTAGCAGATCTGAGTGTGCCGGTCCAGCTCGGTTCACTGAACCTCTACTATTTACCAGCCAGGTTGCTTGTGCTAAATGCTTTTCCCAGTTTTTCAAAGATCCACCCCCCATGGCTTTAAGAGTGGTCTTCAGCAAACCGTTGTAGCGTTCAATCTTCCCTGCAGCTGGTGCATAGTAGGGGATGTGGAATATCCACTCAATGCCGTGCTCTTTGGCCCAGCTCTTTACAAGGTTGTTCTTGAAATGAGTTCCGTTGTCTGACTCAATCCTCTCTGGAGTTCCGTGTCTCCACAGGATTTGTCTCTCCAGACCAAGAATGGTGTTGCGTGCAGTTGCATGTGGAACTGGATAAGTTTCTAACCATCCAGTGTTTGCCTCTACCATAGTAAGCACATACTGCTTACCAGAACGAGAACGTGGTAGAGTGATGTAGTCAATCTGCCAAGCTTCACCATACTTGTACTTGGACCATCTGTCACCATACCATAAGGGCTTAAGTCGCTTTGCCTGCTTAATAGCAGCACAAATGTCACAGTCATGGATGACTTGTGTGATAGCATCCATGGAAATGTCTATGGATCTGTCACGAGCCCACTGGTAGGTTGCATCTCTGCCTTGATGTCCTGACGAATCATGAGCCCACCGAGCTAAGAATATCTCACCTCGGTGTTTCCAGTCGAGATCAAGATCAGAGTCCATGTCTACTTGAGAAACTCTTGCAGCTAGATCTGCCTGATGGTTGTGTTGCTGTTCCTCAGTAGCTTTGCTCTTAGGGATGTGAGCATCAATGTGTCTCACCTTCACTGGAATCCTCTCGATTCGATCAGCAATGTCCTGCCATAGGTCAGCTGCCCATATAGGCTTTCCTTTTCTCTGCCAACCACTCTTCTTCCAGTTCTTTAGCCAACCCCACAGAGCATTGGCTACCATCCATGAGTCGGTGTAGAGATAAAGCTTTGGCCACCTCTCACGTTCAGCTACGTCGAGAGCTAGCTGGACAGCTTTTACCTCTGCAAACTGACTGGATTCTCCTTCTCCATCCTTTGCCTCTGCAACTCGGCGTGTTGGACTCCACACTGCAGACTTCCACCTTCGCTTGTTCCCAACAAGACGACAGGAACCGTCTGTGAACAAAGCATATTTCTTTTCATCATCAGAAAGGTCATTGTAAGGAGGAGCTTCCTCAGCACGAGTTACTCTCTCCTCTGGAGGTTTAGTGCAGTTGGTACCTTCAGGCCAACTTGAGATCACCTCCACCAGACCAGGTCTTTCAAGATTTCCCATTCGAGCTCTCTGTGTTATCAGAGCCATCCACTTAGACCAGGTGGAATCTGTTGCATGATGTGGTGTGGAACCTTTGCCTTTGAACATCCAATTCAAAACTGGTAATCTGGGAGCTAAGAGAAGTTGTGATTCAGTTCCAATCACTTCAGAAGCTGCTTTTACTCCTTCATAGGCAGCTAGAATCTCTTTCTCTGTTGGAGTATAATTAGCCTCTGAACCTCTGTAACCTCTACTCCAGAAACCAAGAGGTCGTCCACGTGTCTCACCTGGAGCTCTTTGCCACAAGCACCAGGTTGGACCATTGTCACTTGCAGCCGTGTACAAAATGTTCTTAATGTCTGGACCATCTCGGACTGGTCCCAGACCCATTGCTTGAACCACCTCTTGCTTTATCTGGTCAAAAGCTGCTTGTTGTTCAGGTCCCCAGTGGAAATTGTTTCTCTTTCGAGTCACATCATACAGAGGTTTTACAATCTGACTGTATCCAGGAATGTGCAGTCTCCAAAATCCCACTATCCCCAAGAAACGTAGAGTTTCTTGCTTGTTCATGGGATTTGCCATGGTAGAGACTCTATTTACCACATCCACTGGAATGTGTCGGCGTCCATCCTGCCACCGCACTCCCAGAAACTGGATCTCTCTGGTAGGTCCTTTCACCTTGTCTCTCTTGATGGCAAAACCTGCATTCAGAAGAATGTCAATGACTTTGTTACCTTTCTCGAAGACTTCCTCAGCAGTTTTACCCCAGACGATGATATCGTCGATGAACTGGATGTGTTCTGGAGCACCACCTTTCTCCAGAGCATCGTGGATCACTGCATGACAGATGCTGGAGCTGTGGATCCAGCCCATTGGCAATCTGTTGAAAGTGTACTGGATTCCTCTCCAGGTGAAAGCAAACTGAGGCCTGCATTCCTCTGCTATGGGAATAGAGAAGAAGGCATTAGCAATGTCTATGGTAGCATACCATTTGGCCTCTTTGGATTCCAGCTCATATTGGAGTTCCATCATGTCTGGCACTGCTGCACTCATAGGTGGAGTTACTTCATTCAGGGCTCGGTAGTCGACTGTCAGACGCCAGTCTCCATTCTGCTTTCGCACAGGCCACACTGGACTGTTGAAAGGTGAATGAGTTTTGCTGATGACTTTCTGACTCTCCAACTGACGAATCAGATTCTGAATGGGCAACAAAGAGTCACGGTTGGTTCTGTATTGTCTGTGATGCACAGTCTGAGAAGCAACCGGCAATTTAATGTCCTCAATCTTGTGTTGTCCCACAACTGCAGATTCATCAGAAAGATCAGGTCTAACAGACAACTTCAGCTTTTGTCCATCAGTTTCTACAGATGCTACTCCAAAAGCCCATTTGTAACCTCTAGGGTCTCTGAAACGCCCTTCTCTCAGAAAATCAATTCCCAGAATACAAGGTGCGTCAGGTCCGGTCACAACTGTATGCTTCCTCCACTGTTTACCAGTTAAACTTATATCAACCTCCACCTTAGTTAACTCTTGAGATCCACCAGTGACTCCCAGAATAGTTATAGCTTCTGATCCCTGATAATTTGATGGCATTATGGTGCACTGAGCCCCTGTGTCAACCAAGGCCCTGTACTTCTGAAATTGTGAAGTGCCAGGCCACTGGATGTACACATCCCAATAGATTCTATTATCTCTGTTACCCCTCTCCTCCCCCTGGCGGGAGGCAGGGCACCCCTAGTTATGGGGAACATGCCCACATGTGCAATGAGCACAGTGTGCAGTGTTAGAACTGGAGCCACTGTTGGAGCTACTAGAGTTGTCCTGGGGGACTGCGGAAGTAACAGCTACCCTTCTGGTATTGCTACCTCGGGTTCTGCCACTTTGCAGTTCCCTCAGCCTCCTGAGAAGATTAGCAGTTGGTTGACCATCCCATCTGTTCATGTTCTCACCAAACTGATCACGCAGAGTTATCCAAATACTTCCACGTGACTGCCTTGGTGGTCTGTTTTGGTTGGATCGGTTTTGGAATGACCTGTTTTGGAATGACATCCTTGGAGGACGCCTATTCCTCACAGAGGAAACTTGTATCCATCCGGAGGAAGAATTGGAATTATCTCTCTGTGCCAATTGGGAGATGGAATTTATAATTTCATCCTTCATATCTTTCATGCAATTCTCAATTTTTCCAGACAGAGTTTCAATGGCTGAAACCAAAGAAACACGTGTCATGCTATCCTCCAATTGTCTCATTTGATCAGTGAATTGGCCAACCGTAGGAGAAGCTCCGCCATAATTTCTTGCCACAATTCTGCTTGCCAGAATATTTGCATAATTAGGAGGAGCAAGTTTGATGAGCTTTTTAGCAAGACCAGTTCCTACAGGAATTTCATCAGGATTCAGAGTCTCATGGTCACCATAGAGTACCTCTCTAACAGCAAATTCTCTCAGACGCTTAATTCCTTCCTCTATGGTAGTCCAGGGCTTAGGATTCCATGGGAGATCATCTCGGGAAGGATATCTCATGAGGGTTGCCATTAAAAGGCGTATCCACAGAGTAACCTTACCGAGAGTCCTGCCTAGATGTCTATCTATTCCATTATCCTTTGAGAGAGTTCCTAGTTGAGCTGCTGACTTGTCTCCAACCATTAGAGCTGGAGCACCTGTATCGTAGCATCTACCAAGCCAAGCTAGGATTGGCTCCTTATCTGCTCTGATATAATCTTTACGCACATTCCTTATCTCTTCCCTTGGTGAAGAACAGTCCAAAATATCATCTGACTCCTCCTCTTCCTCCTCTTCCTGAACTTGTTGCCCCATTAATCTCATTGTCACTCTCCTAAGAATCTCTTTAAGGTCAGGTGTACCACCTCTTGTTGTCCTGCTATCAGCAATTTGCCCTGCATTTCCATCCAGTGATCTTCTCAATATCTCAGCTATATCTTTAAGACAAATCTTCTCCTCTTCCTCAGCAGGGTCTCTTAAAGCAGAAGGTCCCTCACCAGCATCAGCATCTGAATCAGCTTTGGTCTTTCCACCTCTCGTCTTTAAAACAGCTACCTGCTGAACTGGAGCTGTGTTTGAATTTACAGCTGGCTTAACAGAAGCTGGCAGGTTTTGAGACGGATCAGCTGCTGTGGAGGACACTTCCGGTCCTGCCGAAGAAGAAGGAGGAACTGGCTTTGCCTTGCTAATGGCTGCCGAGGACGGGGGAGCCGCCATGTTAGGCGCTGCCGCTGCCGCAGCAGCTGGCTGATTGCCAGAACCACCAACAGCACCGTTCAGAGCAGCCTTTCCGATGGAAGTTTTAGCTTTCTTTTTAACTGATACAGACCCTCCATTCTCCTCATCACTAGATATTTCTGGGGTCGAGTTAGAGCTGTTCCTTCTCCTCTTGGGTCTACGCCTAATTACAAAACAGGCCTTATAAACTTTTCTCTCCCGGTACAGCGTATATAACAAGTACGCATTGCTTATCACCAACAGCAGGATTGCACACATAAAATAAATCACCTTTGGATCCCAGCCATCACTTAAAACAACTCTTTCACCTACTGGGATCTTAAACTCCTTTATCTCTATGGGCAGAGTAGTCGAGGTCACATTCCCGTATCTATTAAGCCAAAAGAATCCCAGGCACCGATCATAGAGAAGCTGAATCTTATACTTAAACCATAAATACAATTTATACATCAAGTATCTGCTTAAGCGATCGAAAATCAATCCCAGGACATGCTTATAGACAAGGACCCCAAAGATTGAAAAAAACAGACGCTCTAAAATCCAAAACACTTTCATCCTTGCAACTCCGACCTGAGCAGACAATAAATCAAGCAACTTTTGCTCTGCTTCTGGACAGCAACTATCCACAAGCCGCGCGTTGGGCCGCCAATTAAAAATATGTGGTGAGGTGAGAAGGTTCCCTCCCCACACACAGGGAAAGAAACCACAGCTAGCTCAGTCGGAAAAGCAGATGAAAGCTATATTTACAAGCATAAATGGAATGCAATGAATATGTACACAAATATACAATATTTACAATATATACAGGAAAATACAACAATGAACACAATGCAGAAAAACCTTTTCCCTCCTGCCGGCCAGGGGGGTTCCCTGAACCCCCCTCTCTCCCTCCCCACCTCCCCTTTTTTCCCAAAAAGGGTTAGAGAGAGAGAGAGAAAGGCAATTAAGAAGGAAAAAGTCTGTTAGCTAAAAAGCACATGCAAAATTAGTTTTCTCTTATCTGGTTAGCTGTTAACTCAAGGCCGTTCCTGCTTCAGCAAGAGAGAAAGAAGCACAGACTGCACCCAGCCTGAACCCAGACCAGACACAGACTGAACCAACAGAACCCAAACTCCAAAACTGAACCCCACAAGCACCAATGAAATTCGTTTAGACTATCTTGTTTTTGTTCAAATATCAAAAACATTCAGCCAGAGTGTTCAGCAATTGTCTCTTTCTTAAAGGCATAGCATCAACCGGTCACACCCCGGAAGGATGAGCAGAGCCCAGAGGCCTTCGGAAACGAAACAGCAGACCCTTCGGTCCCATCCCACCGACAGGAGACGTCAGGATTTCACCGGAGACCGCGGGACGGCGGAGGGTCGAGCGCCCGCCGCCACTACCCGGCGCCCTGCGCCCTGCTCGGCCCCAGGACCGCAGCCCTAGCCAGCCGCCACACACTGCTGGTGCGAGCAGAGACAATGTCGGCCAGGAACGGAGAAGAAGCGGCTCGGCGGGGAGCCGGCATACTACGGGGCGACGGGCACCTCCGTACCGGGCCCCGTCGAGCTCCCAGCTGAGAAGGGCCTCTCGCGGCGGCTCGGCCGTCTCTCGCAACGCCGACCCGACCGGGCCGCACTGCCGCGACGGAGTAAGGGAGCGGAACAGGCTGCGGGAGACGCTAAGGCAATCCCGCCGCCCCGCGGCACCCACCTGGTCGGCGAGCTTGAGCACTGCCATCCTCCGCCGCTCCTCCCGCGCACATGCAGCTCCAGCGACGAGCGCGCCCCGCGACCGGCGCTGCTGCGGCGGTGGCAGTGGCAGCAGCGGCTCGGCTCGGCTCCGCGCCGGTGGGGCGGAGGCCGCCTCGCCCAGCCCAGCCCAGCCCGGCCCGGCCCAGGAAGCAGGGGCGGGTGGGCTAGCTCGCTCGAGCCGCGCCGCCGTCTGCCGCCGCCTTTGTTCGCGCCGGTGCCGGAGCGGTGCGCAAGGGCCGCTCCGGGGGCTCTCGGCTCCCCCCGCCCCGCCTTTGTTCGCGCCGGTGCCGCCCGGCCGGGCCTGCCTCACCGCACAAACCCTGCCCACGCTCCCAGGGGCAGCCCTGACCTGCGTCTTGGGCGTAGTTGGGGGTCGCCGGTGCGCGCTGGGGGCACCTGCCGCACGTCGCGGGTAGGACCCGGCGGGGCTGGCTGGCTGGCTGCTATCGGTCTGGAGCCGGAGAGAGCCGAAAGCCAAGTAACCTCAGATGCCTTTGCGCAGAAGGAGGCCGTGGAACCTCCGTTCCCGCTTCAGGACGCGATGCCTACCCTTAAGGACCGAGGGCTTCGGGCCAGCTTCGGTTCCCCGCGCGCTGAGAAAAGGCGGGAAAGGAGCCGCTCCAAGTCCTTGAAGAACGGGCCACACGGCCTCTCACCTTTCCCGTTTTGCTACGCACAGAAGCTGCTTGTCAAGTCCCAGCAAAGAGGCATAACTGTCGAGAGTCTTTTGAGTTGTTTTTTTTTGCCTCCTAAGAATCTCTTGACAAGTCCAAGTCTTTTCCCAGTCACTATATTCTATTATTTTGCTTTTCAAGGACCAGCACAGCAGATCAACTGTACCTCTTTTTAAATGAGCAGATAAACAAGCCACACAGTCCGTGCCCCATGCTGCAGAGGGCAATGAGCATCACCCCCTGGGCTGTGGGGCGGACCTGGGAGAAGCACCAGTACCACCCTCAGATGGAGCTGTCAATGTCAGCAGAGCACCAGGGCAAGGCTGCCGGCCAAGCACATAACGGGGGAGAAGAAAAAAAAAATCTACGTAAAGGGGTAAATTTTCCTTACTCCTCAGAGCTGACAAGCTGAATCTCTCTGAAGCATGGGATTTGATTAAGATCATTGGCAAAAGGCTCAGCAACAGGAGTTACAAACAGGCTGACGGTAATGAGGATAATTACATTCTTTCAAGGACACGTAAGTGAAAAGCAAAGGATTGAAAATTCCCCTCTTCCCCTCCTTTGTGCCGCATAAAGAAGTATTCCAGGTACTTCCCCACAAGTTAGGTTCTGCAGTAAGGAGGTCTCCACAACAGATCTGATAGGACTGTGTTTTATGATTCTCCAGCCCTTGATTACAGAAGGGGGTGGCTTTAAGTAGTTAAAAAAAAAAATAGGCAAGTGTGGTCTTTGGAAGAAAACCAACCCAAGAAGGAAACAGATGTTGGTTTCAGGCTTCTGAGGCATCATTATAAATAGGGATTAAAAATAACATGTAAGTTACAACACATTTTGACTCCATCTGTTTCAAAGGGGGTATAATGGAAAATGAGTGTTAAATAAATCAGCCTTTTAAAGAAAAAAAATAAAAGGCAGCAAGAGAGAACCCAGTACCTGTTAAGAACATCTGAATTCAAGTAGTTGTTCTTTTCAGTACCTTCACCTTTCATGGTCTTTGTCATTACAGAACACTTAGAAGCACCACGATGGCATCAACCAATTCGTTCTGTGTCACACCTCGCCCTACAAAGAGCAGCTGGCAGCCCAAAGCTGCTGAGCACCATGGATGGACTGGAGCCTTTCTGTCCCCCACTGACTCCATCCAAGAATTCTGCTGACAGTCCACTCCCAGGCTCTGCCAAAACACACACAGAGGTCAGAAGGAAGCAGAAATAATATTCCAGCTGAGAGCAAGAAAAAAAAAAGGAAAAAAAAAAAAAGGAAGAAGAATGGAAGGAACTTTCAGCACTGTAAGGAAAGACTTGGTTTGTTAGTTTCTATATTTTCCAAAAACTTGGCACTCACTGTAGTTAAACTTGGTGGATACACGAGGAAAAAGATTTTTCAGGTTTGCTCCCTTCTCTTTCTGATGCAAGAATCTGGTACAAAACTTCATAGTTTCCTTGGGATCCCCAACAATCTCCTGTCAGGGAGTCTGCCATCTGAATGGAAATCTGCTCATGCAGTAGGAGCCCACTTCTTTGGGATTCAATACTTGAGACAGATGTGAGCTAATATTAAAATCTTTTCATTCCCAACAAGCACAGTCTTGTGCCAGCTCCTCTTTCCCAGGCCCCACAGGACGGTGTCTAGAAGGACCAATCCTATAGAGTCACTCCTTGGGAAGGTCCCTCTGAGGCAAATAGAACAGCAAGTGATTGTATCTTGTGTTACCGAGGCAGCACTCTGCTCAGAGAGGTCCTTACCAGTGTATTTACACTGTCCATTTGAAGTGTCACTTGCCCAGACTGCCAAGATTAGTCACAGTTAGCAGCATTACAGTAAGGAAGTCCAAGATTTCTCCCCTCCTGCTCACAAACAATTGTGTTATGGGCTTCTGACTTACCATCCAGGATCAAATCTCTTTTCTGAGCTATTGTACTCAACAGCTTCTTAGCCCTGGCTGGTGGATCACAGCAATTTCATGTGAAAGGCTGCAGTATGCCAAACCATCTTGTTTTGAGATGAAGAAGCACAAAAACATTCATATCCAGAGCTAATTTTTCAAGGGATGGTCATACCTGCAGCTCTCAAACCTGGTGTTGACTTTTCACACTGAGACGTTAACAAGAACCACCAAAACAGGCATGCAGCAGCCTTAATGAGAATACAGATACTGCCACCTTGGATCAGAGTTGAATTTGGAAAGGATAGAGCCCTAGGGCTACACTGGGCCTAAGACATGAAACTGTAAAGAAATCCTATAAGCATGGCTGCTGCTGTATTTGTTTCTTATACTGATGCTAAGAGGACTCTCTATCCACTCAAACTCTTCTGTGAACCACAATCACCCATATGTCAAAAAGCAAAACAGGAATGTGAGGCCTTCAACTCCAGCACTTAAGCAATTTCTGGCCAACAGCAAGGAAGAATAGAACTGCCCCAAACATTTTGCAGTTGCCCACACTGAGATTTCTTGATCTTCTGGCAACAACAGATCTCTATAGAATACTGGCCCACCATAAAAGGTGTCTGCTTTTTTTGTGTGTGTGTGCCTAGCAAAAGCCAATCTTCTCCAGTTCCATCCCAAACTGGATGAATACCACTTGCTATGAGCAGCTGTATGCACACAAGCCACTTCCTCACTCAGGATTTTGTGTCAGAAAAATCACTTGATGTTCTCATACTCACCTGTGCTCAGCAAAACTCCCCAGCACACTTAGCTTTAAGCATATGACTTCAACAGAACTTAAAGCATCGTCATACGTGATCTGCCCCTTGTTGAGATCCCACATACTACCTTCACGTGGTATAATACTGCAAGTTTGGGTTGGGCTCAGACTTAGGGCTTGAGAATCTTACTAACAATTCTCTCTCATGCCACAGTAGTCCTGGGTGAACAACCTGCTCTCGTGGTGCCTGGCTTCCTGCTTGTACAAGGAACTTCTCCCACCTGCAAGATGAGGCACTGCTGGAAGGATCTCAGGTAAAGGCCACTGGCTACTGCTTTGAGCACTACTCTGCCATTACAGACTGGAGTGTTAGTCTTCTCATGCAGCAACACGAAAACAATATTTGAGAGGTGCACCAGAGGAAAAAGACAACAACCTCACTTAAATAAATCCATTTGCACTGTACTCAAACACTGTAGAGACCCAGGACCTGAGTGGGAAGAAAGAACAGATCAAGTGAAAGAGCAGGGTCAGGAATTCTCCCCACACCACTGTTCCTTCTGCATCAACACAAATGTGTCTGCAAATTATCTGCTGGGTGCCCACCAGCACTCCTGATTCTCAGACAGACAGATCTGTGCGTTAGCCTGATGCTTCTGCAGCCCAACAGGATGTGGTCGCTTTAAGGCAGTCAAAAGTCTGCACCGCAACCCTCCCTCCCTCCCTGCTCCGCCTGCACAGCTGAGCAGCAGAGGCAGGGCTCAGCTCTGCTTTCCAAAGTCAGCTCTGCTGCTGCCTTTAAGCGGGATGATCACTCACAGATGGGAGGGTGTAATTGTGTTTGGCTTCTGCCCTGTGAAGAAAGCTAAATACAGCCACTCTGTGCCTTGGCAGTGTTTATTTGCCACTGCTGAGCACACGTGAGTGAGACAGGGCTGACAGTAAAATATACATCTGTTATCTCCGACCATTTCTGATGACTTCAGATCTCTAGCATGCCTCTGGTCTCTACCTGTTGCCTTTAATAGCAGTACACAAACATCCTGCTGTGCTTTCTTCCTCCTTGGACAGCTGATCTGGTTGTTTCTTTCTAAAATTACTCTGTGAGAGTCAGATTAGAGTGAGGTATAAGCATCACTATAAGAGTGCAGTGGTGGAAACAAGCAAAAATGTAGAGCTGTGTGGATCTGAATTAGGAAGGTCTCAGTTCCCAGAGACAGTAACTAATTGTTGCTGTCACCATCTCCCCACCTCCTGCACTGTAAGAGCACACAGAGTGATTGAGGGATGGGAGTGGGGCAGTCACCTCAGAAAATGCTTCAAGGTGCCTGTCACTGCCATCTGGAAGTCCTCTCCCTTCTCTTTTAGTACATTTTATTTTCACAAGGTAGAATTTATTTTTTTCCTCTCAAGGAAGGTTCTTTTTTATCTCATAAACAAGTAGAACCTGGAGGAAAAGTTAATTGTTACATAGGAGGAAATCAAACAAAATGAATGAATCAATCCACTGATAAGGGCAGAAAGGGGAGAAGAGGTACCTCAGCAGGACCTCCTCTTATCCAGACACAGACCTCCCTTCATGTCAAATACTTCTTGATTATATCATGCAGATACAGATCTAGCTTTACCATTCATGACAAGAGGTTGCAAACATCATTAGCAGTTTGTCACACAGTCCAGTGCTCAATCTAGGAACTGAGTAAGCCAGGAGAAAGAAAAGTTGATTTTCAAGGGCTTTAGACAAGATTTCATGTGATGCAGTCAGGGCAGGACCAAAGGGAAGAAACAGCCTGTGCTTAGTGCTGCCTTGTATCGCATAAAGAAGGCCAAAGGGTTCTTCTGCTGTTTGTTTGGGATTTTTACTTTTATCTCCTGACCTTCCTTCCTTCCTGGAAAAGACCAAGTTACCTGATTCTGCTTTATGTTTTCCAACAAGAGACAGAAAAAAAAAAAAAAGGAAAAAAAAGTCACAAGCCCCAACAGACACCATCAAAAAATGCAGCTGCTGGCCTGGCTGTGAAGTCTGGACTCTGAACCAAACCAGATGCTCGAAACCAACTGGTGTAAGGTACTGGAGTCAAAAAAGGAGGATAAATGAGGAAAAGGAGATGAAAAAGAAGGAGCAAACCCAAGTGAGGGAGAGGAAAGTTCAGTATATAAAGTCTCTGTTCTCAACCCTATTCCCATTTATGGGTATATACAATATCTTAAATCTCCCGTGTCATTCATCTTGAGTCTCAGTCATTAAACTTCTAGAGGAAAGATGGAGAGAAAACAGAAGATGCAAGAATAGGGCTTCTTTAGTATAAGTATACATGAGTGTAAAGTATTCCAATCCTACCCATCTGCACCCCATCATTTCAGGACAACAGCATCTGAACTTTAAAAGCAGGGTCTTCCAGTCCCCATGGTCTGGAAGTCTGGCTTTGAAGTATCCTTTTTTAATCTAAATCCTAATTTTCCACTGACTTTTGTTTTGAAGGTATGCCTGACCTTTAAAGAATGTAGCAAATGGTCTCCAGGAGGTAAGATTCCTGCCACCCCTCTGAGTGCACCATCAGGTAATGGCACAAGTTATACTTATCTAAGGAGTCATGCTCATTAGAAAAATGTAACTGATAGTTAACATGGATGCTACACCAATCTCTCTTTACACACTCCCTTAACCTAAATAACCCACAGCAACTAGTTATTTGCAATTCCTAGCTTTGAAGTCTCTTTTTTTACTATCATACTCCAGAACAAATTCACTGAAGCATCATCACACAAATATAAACCACCAATCTTTAATCTCAGTTGCATCAGGACATCATCATTATTTTAATAAAGCAGATTTTATGCCTTAGGCTTATTTACCTCTCAGTACCTGCATGATCTTCCCCTCTGCCTGGTATTAGGTACAGTAAATAGACACCAATGGAAGCAAGCTAGTAACATTGAAATCCATCAAGCAAAACATTCCATTTTGGAAAGAAACAAACAGACCCTTGTCCAAAGCCACAGAACTGGAAGCGAGGAGCATTGCAGGAGCTAAATGAGACAGGAATCTATATCAACCCAGTCTTGGTGTGCAGAGAGGAAGGAAGGACCTATGCCTGATCCTCTGCCAGTGCCTAATGAATCCACCACCAGCATTAAGGCCCAGCTAAGGCGTGGGACTGTTCTGATAGCAAATTCTTTCTCTAAACTGTATTTAATTTTTCAAGTCACACAAAGAACAAAATCCCATTCCTGAATTAGAAGGGGTGCGGCAGCAAAGCAACTGAAATGCAGTTGCTACCAAGGGGGGAGCAGCCCTGTGGTGGTTTCCTCTCTGACGTTTAGCTCACAGTCTGAAGGGAGGGTTTTTCCCCTTCCACCAGAGAAATTACATGGCCAAGAGCTCTATGGGGAGGTGAGTGTCACAGAGGGTATCAGTAACACTTTTGAAGGAATACTGGAAGTCTGGATCAAGTTCACATATGCTGAATGAAAGCTAATGAAAACAAATTGGCTTAAGAGACTATTGCTTTATTGTTGAACGTAAAACATGCTATGCAGTACTGTGTGTTCCCTCACAAACAGGCAACACTAGACTAGAACTGGACAGAATGAAGGTCTCTAAAGTCTCTAAACCAATTAAAATACCTGAGTGCACTAAAATATAGATGAGAATTCAGGACTTGTTTTCAGAACAATGCTGGGGCAATACAGGGTATTGTGGTGCTGGCTTACCTCAAGCTAGCTGGACCATCACAGGATAAAAAACTGAGAGATGTTCAAACTCTTCCTACAATACAGATAGAAAACACATTATATAGCCTTCTGCTGTAGCAACACTTAGAAACAGCAGAGAAACAATATTCATGGTCATAGGCCACTGCAGCTTGTCTGCAATCTGAAGGGGATGATGGGGCTCTGTTCCACATCTATACAAAAGGCAGAATCTGGAAAAACAGGCAGCACAGCTCGGAAAACCAAGCAGAAATCCCAAGCTCTCCGAAGCACAGAATCAGAGTGGAGCAGACTTGGAAAGCATTTGTTCTGCACTCAGAAACAAAACTATCTGCACTCTCCTCCAAAGTCAAAACAAGATCATGTGTCATAGCTGATTCACAGACCTTTCTTGTCCTTCTATCAGAAAATAAGTCAGCCAACCCCAAACTTCATCCTGTCATTCACACAATAAAAGAAAACTGTGTTTTGCTTCCAACATGACTAGTGCCTCATCCATCTGCATCTTGTATCCCAACACTGGGCCAACTACATGCTGCTACACAGGCTAAGGAGGATAAAGTTCCTGCCTTGAAGGGACAAACCTTTGGAACCTGAGGAACTAAGGAAATCCAGCAGCACAGTTATCTTACTTTAGTTTTACCTTACACACTTCAGAAGTGCCACAGAGATTTGCACTTACTGGCACCATTCATTCTGAAGTGGGTGGTGGTGGTTCTTCAGATTATGTATTTCAAGATGGTTTATTCCTCATTCTCACTATTTCCTTCCTAAAAGCTGGGATTTGACTTTTTACAGTGGTTTATACCGTAAGCCTGAGGGAGGAAAAAATCCATTTTTCTTTCAGTGCTTTAGTTAAAGAAGGAAATAAGTAACATGAGCCATGGAAGGACTTTGATCCAGAACCAGGGAATGTAAATGCTTTACAGATGCCAAATAAGGATGTTTCCAAAGAAAAAGAAAACAAAGCATTTCTCTGCCCCCAACCCCTTTTCCATTTCTAAACAAGGTAATGGAAGGAGAATTTGGTAAAATTTTGATGGATGTTCCATTTTTCCAAGAGGTTGTCCTGGTTTTAATAACTACATACATTCATCAGGGTAAACAACTGATGGTTTTGATGCAAGTTTATTGCATTCCTAGGAGGGAAAAAATTAGTAATTTCTTTAGATCAGGAGTGTCTCAAAGCCTTGTAGTGAATAGACAGAAACAAGGTGGAAGCTGTAGTGATGTTGGAGAAATGATAATAACCTTCCTGACAGCACATCTCAGGAACATCCACAGCACATACTAGCAGTGGTAAAGCTCACTCAGGAAGCACCACAAACAAGGAGATCCTGTGGTCGAGCAGTTTTATTAGTACTGGATTTTTGGATAGCACATGACCTTGCTCTGACTTCCAAACATCAACATCAGTTCATCTGGCACGTTCTTTACCAAACCTCAGCCTCTGTGGGTAAGAACTGCTGAGACCCTTCAATAAACAAACCAGAAAGATCCAACAGAATAAAATATGAAGCGCTTCCAGCTGAACCCTACTTTCCTTCTCTGTTTATGAGTTGGAACATGGTATCCAAGAGGAAAGTCATGACTCCAGGACTGGGTAACTCTATTGCAGTCTGTGCAAATCCCTTTTAAATGGGTTTGTCTTTCACTGCAGTAGACCTCGTAGGATACAAATGTCTGCTCTGTATCTTTCATGTGAAGAACCCTTTATGTATGCAGAAAACAGTTAAAGTTCTTTTGGCATCACATTCCTCAACCTTCATTTTGCACAATATATTGACTTAACAAGAGAGAGGATATATAATGCTCGGCAGACTAAAAATCCCATGGATTCAGCCCATACAGATGAACCCTGTACTTAAAGGATGCCTCAAGGACATACGCAACATTCTGTGTGAGTGCAGATGTCTCCCCTGATCCTCTCGTAAGATCAGAAGAGTGGGTCAATGGCTGTGCTCTGCACAATGTCACTGTTAACATCTTCAGACATAATCACAGACCCAGCTGTAAGAATAAAGCGGGTCAGAAATGAGCTCCTAAGCTAATGGTACAACTGCCTCACTCTCCTCTAATGCCCTAAGTCCCAGAGCACAGTGAGAAGGAAAAAAGCACCTTGCTGGCAGAAAAACAGCACCGGTGTTCAGGTAGGGGAGATGGACACCAAAGCTGAGCTTTGGGGGATCGCAAGGCGAGAGCTCATTCCCTTATCTCTCACAACAAAACCACCTAAGTGTATCAGGGTGTAACACTTTTGATTGTTCACATGGAAAATAGATTGATGCTTGTGTGGTAGCACTAACCCTTTAATAATGCACTAACATCTCGACTCTGCCATCCCACCACGACAGAAGTAAGCACTACTTAGAACAAGGAACAGGTTACAAATCACACCCCCATCATGCAGTGCTTCTTGGCAGGTTGTACAGTTCCTCTAGAGCCGGAAACAATGTTTCAGCACAGTATTTCAGCATCCTGCTTCAGCAGTTCTGTGACTTTCTGTGTTGACTACACAGGAAACTAATTTTCCAAACAGAATGCATGTTGTGTGTGCTACGCTCTCTGTGTGTTGTGCTATGTGATTTAAACCCAGTTACATAGAAGTGGGGAGGGGGACACAGTCAGAGGCAGGAAAAGCTACGCCTGGATTACCAGAATGCTCCCTGTTAAACAGCAACATCAGTAATGCCAAGTAGGGCAGACTGGTTTTAATGTGGTCTACAATTCAGTGTGAGACTCCTTGCTAAATCCTCCATGTCACACTGCTGATTTGCTAGCAGCTTAAGATAGCTGACAGCAGGCTGTACTATTCCTTTCCAACATCAGTACAGATGGCTGCAGTTCACTCCAGCAACTCATTTTGGCTGATATGGAATAAGCAATGTTAAGGAACACTCTTATCACAGCAAGAAGACACAGCCAAGCCCTGGAAAGGCAAGGAACCTGTCTCCTGAAGGATAGAAAGCATTGTTCTGCCATAGTAAATAACACCAGCTGGCTCTGCTACAAAGACAGGCTGAGGGAGCTGGGATTGTTCCACCTGGAGAAGAGAAGGCTCCAGGGAGACCTTCCAGTACCTGAAAGGGGCCTAGGAGAAGGATGGAAAGAGACTGTTTACAAAGGCCTGCAGCAACAGGACGAGGGGCAATGGTTTGATGTTAGAAAACAGCAGATTTAGATTGGATGTTAGGAACAAGTTCTGCACCATGAGGGTGGTGGAACACTGCAACAGGTTACCCAGGGAACTGGTTGAGGCCCCATCCCAGGAGATACTCAAGGTGAGGCTCGACAGGGCTCTGGGCAGCCTGATCTAGATGAGTATGTCCCCCGCTTACTGCAGAGGGGCTTGGACTAGACAACCTTTGGAGGTCACTTCTGACCCAGACCTTTCTATGATTCTATGTCTTCCTATGGCCAAATGCTGGGGAGAATCCACGCTCCAAGTATGTCTCTCAGTAATCTACCCCAGTTGCAAGCTAATGTTTAGATTTTCAACCACTACTAAACTGCAGTTCTTAGACTGCTTGAATAGGAGGGAGAATAGAACAGATTGATCCACTTCAGTATCACTGGAAGAAGGAAGAGGAGGCGACTGCAAGCATCACTGGCACAGCACTCCCTCCCTGCATGCAGCCCAGGCATTCAAGCCCCAGGAGCTGGGTGGCCTCAGGTGACTCTCACAGGATTTAGGGTGGATTTACCAGCTCAGTGGTGGTTGCACACCTACATCTCCTGGTCTCCTCAGAGGTCAGATTGTCACTCATTCCTGCAGGCCCTAGCACCAGCACTGAGCCTGTTGTTTCCCCGGTATAAACACCTTCTTCCCACAGATATGTCCTTGTGAAAACTGAGGGTTGATGTGTCAACTTGGATATGTGGCAGTTAAAATGCAACAGGGTGCTTCACAAAGGAACCACAACAATGTGCCCACAGCTACTGTGCAAGAGAAGAGCAGATAAAATTAATACTTCACATGCCAAATACATTTACCCCCTCCTCTCTTTCTGGGATGAATTCTTTAGCCAGTGCCACCTCTATTCTGGCAGCACCTCTTAGAAGAAGTCATGTAATGGCTTGGGTTGGAAGAGACCTTGAAGAACTACATGCGCTCTGTCCCACAGGCAGGGACACCTACTAGACCAGCCCCATCTAACCTGGCTTTGAATGCCTCAGGGATGAAGAATCCATAATTTTTCTGGGCAACCTGTTCCACTGCCTCACCACTCTCATTGGGCAAGAGTTTCTTCCCAATATCTACATCTTTCTTTCAGTTTAAAATCATTCCTTATCCTATGACTACTCTCCCTATCTTTCCTGTAGGCCCCTTTAAGTACTGAAAGGCCTCTAGAAGGTAACCATTGTCCTCTAACTTATTGCCCTTTGAGTCTCACCAGGCTGGTTTCCAAGAAGTGAGTGTCACAATTCGTGTTTTCCAGGAAGGTTTAGCAATGGAGTAACTGAGCAAATCCTTTGGCAGAGCAGGAAGTCCCAGTACCCACTTGAATCACTACACACTGCTCCTTTATACCAACACTTGCCTAACTTCAAGTACATAAATTTGTGACAAGACAACACACAAGGTGTGCTAGACAGTTCCTCATTTTCACCCTAAATTAAAATAGCAAAGCTGTTTGCTGGTTCAGACCAAGGACCCAGATCTTACCTCTCCATGCTCAAGAAATCTATTCTGGGGTAAATAAGACAACCATTAGGGTTGAACATAGCAGTAGTGAGTACCTTAAGCAAAGTCCACAACTACTGTCTTGATTTGGATACCTGGAGTTTTGGCTTGGCTTTGAGCTATACAAAATGGATGTGAAATAACAAGAAAATTATCTAGTTAAAAGAGCAGAACTGAGGAGTAAAACAATATAAAAAAATTAACAGATTAAACACCTGAAATAAAGAGTTGAACAAAATTGCTCAGCAGTTGAGCTGTTCACAGAGGAAATGAGAGATAAAACTTTTACCAATGCAAAGAGCACACATTGCTGAAACAGGGGAAGATGAAGAAAGGATCATGTGTGTTTACAGAAGTGATTTGCAAGTGATGGCAGTACAAATATTACAGTCAGAGGTGTGTTAATTCCCCTGGAAGGGAGAGGGGAAAAAATAGATTAAAATCATCCCAATCCATAGCAGCAGAACTCCAGAGGCAGGTAACAGAGGCCCCAAGAACTCCAAAGGAAGCAAAACCAGAGGTAAAACCTTTAACAGATGTTTCAGGAAGTTCTTTGATAGCTGAACTGCACAGGAAGTCTCAAAACACCTCCCCACAGGTGGTATCTGTATCACACAGGCCTCCCTCACAGCAGTGCTCCAAAGACCCTTGCTAGAAGAATCATCTTTGACACTGGAAAAGCTTCATAAGCCTCACTTGGAAAGGGACTAAAATCATAGAATTGTCAGGGTTGGAAGGGACCTCAAGGATCATCAAGTTCAAATCCCCTTGCCATGGGCAGGGACACCTCACACTAGATCAGGTTACTCACAGCCACATCCAGCCCAGCCTTAAAAAGCTCTAGGGATGGGGCTTCTACCACCTCCCTGGGCAACCTGTTTCAGTGTCTCACCACCCTCATAGTGAAGAATTTTTTCCTAACATCCAACCTGAATCTACCCACTTCTAGTTTCGATCCATTCCCCCTACTTCTATCACTGCCTGACACCCTAAAAAGTCCCTCACCAACTTTCTTGTAGCTCCCTTAATATATTGGAAGGCCACAATAAGGCTCCTCAGAGCCTTCTCTTCTCCAGACTGAACAGCCCCAACTCTCTCAATCTGTCTCCATAGGAGAGGTGCTCCAACCCTCTCATCATCCTCATGGCCCTCCTCTGGACACGCTCCAGAATGTCCAGATCCTTCTTGTAATAGGGCTCCAGAACTGCAGTACTACAGGTGTGGTCTCACCAGAGGCTGGTCTCATCCACCAGCACCCCCAAGTCCTGTTCTTCAGGGCTGCTCTCAAGCCGGTCACTGTCCAGCCTATATTGGTGCCTGGGATTGCCTCAACCCAGATGCAGGACCTTGCACTTGCTCTTGTTGAACCTCATGAGGTTGGCTTGGGTCCAGCCCATCAAGGTCCCTCTGGATAATATAAAACAACCCAAAACGGACTCAATCCAAGCAACTAGTGATATACCCTCAAATGCAGATGCGATGGTGGTTGGATTTTGTGGTTTGGTTTTGGTTTTAAATCACTGCATATCCCATGCTACATGAAAAATATGGTTTCTGAAGGGTGGACAACTGTGGCATTATGTCAGCATAAAGAATCCAGAGCTGGCAGCTGAGGAGCTGTCATGAACAGCAGACTTGCACATCTAGCACCATGAAAACACAGTAACTCCCAAAAACTTGAGATTCAGGACTGTCTCCAATGACTGAAACACCCAAGAACTATCTGAACACAAAGAAGTAGAGGAAGAAACTGTAACAGGCCATAAGAAGAAAAGCAAGCTGCACCCTGGAGCATAAACACACTTGTTACTTGTACATGGGCAGCAAATGCATATTGGGATGTCCTTCTCCCATCTTCAGACAGTGACTCAGAGCAAGATCTTCATGGTTAAGCCTTGCAAAATCGTGTGCAATTACTGATTGCAGCTTCCTACAAAGAATGAGCAAATGACATGTATATGGCTGCATTTTAGAATGAAACTTATCTTTGTTGCTGTAAACTCAGAAAAAATATTCCACTAAAATCTTACACACAAAATAATCAACAAAACAGGGTGGTGAGCACTGGCAGGGAAGCACTGTGGATAAACATGGACTTGTTCATTAAACTTGGCAAGTCAAGAAGCACAAAAAGCTGAGGAAAAGTTGAGTTTCTCATGTGACACTTGGTCAGCTGCTCTTCTAGGACTGTCATATTCCATGTTGCAGCTGACAGAAAATTTCAAACAACATCCTCACAGAGAAGGGAAACTGTCCTTGGAAATGTGCTACTTCAGATATGCTGGGCTTTGAATCAACTACTTGGAAAAAAAGCACACTGTGCCTTAACACCAATAAGCTGTAGAACGTGTTTAACCATATGTTACTTTGCACAGACAACCCCCCTCCCCCATCAGCAAGCACCTCTAGTCTTCATTTAGATACCAAGGATGAAGACAAGCTTCTAGAAAGAGAATGCTCCAAGAGAAGCTTCTCAGTGACCACCTGAGAGTGCTTCTCAAATCACAAGTGAATGACCCTTGTGCCACAGCAAAGCATGTGGCAGAAGGCCTGTGCTGCAGACTCCAGGCAGGTGGAAGGAAAGCAGCTTCACACCTGCATCCAACACCCTTCTCTAGAAGCTCCTGGGCAAGCATCAAAAATTGGTAGTGTCACCTAGCTGGAGTATTACCATAGAATGGTCTGGGTTGGAAGAGACCTTCAAAGGTCATCTAGTCCAACACCCCATGCAGTCAGCAAGGGCATCCTCAACTGGATCAGGCTGCCCAGAGCCCTGTTGAGCCTCACTTTGAATATCTCCAGGGATGGGGCCCCAGCCACCTCCCTGGGAAACCTGCTCTGCTGCAATATTAAGTTATATTTGTATGCAGCTGGATGTCAAATATATACCTTGTGAGACAAAACCTTCTGCTTGCTCACAGTGTACCTTTCAATGTACTCAGAAAACCTGGTGTGACAGAAACCTCCAGCTGTATCTCCACAGGGTTTTTAAGACATCTATTTACTGTTGCATTTGTTCTGTGGAAATGCAAGATGCCTGTATAAAAACATCTGCAAACTACTACAAACAATAATGAAATTATTTTGTATACATCTAACCTATTTTTATTAAGTGAGGAAACAGCCTTTCCACCCCCCCAGTCATTTCTTTGGTCTTAAAAACTCAAACTCAAGCCACCTGGTTTTCATTTCCTGGCATATTCCTTGTGTCTCAGCTGCATACTGTGCTAAAAACAAAGGCTCCATCTTTAATTGTGAATATCAGACGCCTTTAACCTTCACTCTGTTGCTAGAGCCTTGGAATGTGAAAAAGCTAATACACAATATCCTCTTTTATTAGCTAAAATAATAAATGGGCAGTTTCAAATCCTTTTATCAGCTGGGATCAAGATCCACAGATCCTCACAGACAAAAATACATGGCTTTCAAAGAAAAAAAAATCACTGTATTTGAACACTGTTCTGCTCTACTGTTTTGGCTGACAGGCAGGGATTGAAGGTCACTGTTTCTGAAGTTACCTAAGGAAAGGCTGGAAATAAGTCACCTCAGACCCTTGTCACCCTGCGGTGGTGAACAGCCATCACATCTGGTCTCAATCACAAGCCAGCACTGAATGACAGGGAGCTGGCTCAAAGGCTTCTATCCTCCCTTTTAACATAAAGCCCTGGCACACAGCGTTAGGACCAGTCAAAGACGGCATTCTTCAGTGAGAAACACAAGCAGCCGGAGGAAATGGGAGGTGGTGGGGAATCAGTTGTACAGGTCACTGAATCAGTTTATTAGCTCAGCACAGATGATGATTGCTAATAAAGTAAAGAAATATTGATCAATGGAAAGGAACACACCAGAGTGCTTCCTGCTAGTTAAAGGAAGGGAAGATTCAAGTGAATAAATAAATGGATGGAGACCCTGGAGAACATCTTAAAATCAAGCAAACAAACAACCAACCAACCCCCTTCTTTTCACTACAAAAGCAAGCTTTCAGAAAACCTGAAACTCTTAATTATGGTCATTAGGCAAGAGGGGACACCGTAACTGACTTGAGACCCACCAGTTACAGTCTTGGGCTAAACAGATCCGGTCCATTCATTTACTCCATCTATTCACAATTCAACAAACATTTGTTGCTGTTTCACCTACAAATTAAAAAACTTACAACCTCCAGAGCATTTGGTTTGAGGCTTGTGTTAGAAGTGACTGTTCATCATTGTGTCAAGAGACACTCCTCACCCAGTGGTGCACTGGATCTCTTCACCAGGCTTCTGGGAGGCCTGAACAAGCTTCACGAGGAGTGTAACTGGGAGGGAAGAACAGGGAAGGCTGCAGTTTAAAGCCAGGAGGGTCAGAGGGAAAGCCAGAACTGGAGGCCACAGGCACCGGGACATCTCTTTCAGGCCCTCCAGGATGCAGCATCACACTGCTATACACATTTACACTTTGGATCAGTCTCACATATACCTCTTCCCTTTTCAATCTGCTGGCACAGAGCAAGATTCTGCAGTTGGTCTGCAGATGCACATTAAATAACAGGCAATCACTTTACTCACACAGTAACACACTCAACACTTCCCACTGTTAGTGAAGAACCACGAATTTGAAAGCTGCTTCCCATCCTGCCCCAGTCTATTAGCAACAAGGGTATTCATGACAGCAGCTGCAATAGAGAGAAAATATGTTGCTGAGCTTGGAGAAAGAAGTGTAGAAGAATCAGCATGATGCAATGCTGTCTGAAACCTGATTTCACAACAGCCATTGCACCAAAAGGTTTAAGAAAGCCTTAAGAGACAAACTCGTGAAGTCATCAATAAAAATGTGCACCATGTAACCTCTCAGTCACATGGATGCAGAGCTGAGAAGGAAAGCACTTGGGTTGGTTTGTCTCTAAAGCCAGTGACCAGAACATGTGTCACAGTGAGAACCAAGAGTCTTGTAAGTTTTCCTACCATTTAGTGTTAGACCACTCTGCTTATTACAACCATACCAAGCTCCGGCCTCAAACTACTGCACAATGCCCCACTTCTCTAGACCGCAGAATTCCTTCCCTGACAAGACCAAATGTTGGAATTCTGTTTTGCTAATTTTTCAAGGACTCTTATGTAGAATTTTACTTTAAAATCATCACATCCATACTTGAAGCGTAATTCTTTGAAGTTCTGTCCCAAGCATCTCAAAACTTCATGCTGTGCATCAAAATTCTGTTCATGTGAAAAACCTGCCACTCCTCAAGCAATCTCAGGGTCTCTGAAAAACAGGATGTGAGAATTGGCCCTATGCCTGTACTTACTCCTGAAATGCACTGGCAGTTTATGTCCCAACCTTTGGTTACTGACCTAAACTCCTCAACTCTGCCTCATGCAGGATCTCAGTCATGAAATTCTGCTGTGCTTTGGAAAAGACTTTCCGATGCTCTCTCTGGAGGAACATTAAACAACATCACAGTACATGTAGGATTTCAGGGACCTTCTGGCATTCTGTTTCCTTGTCTGAACAGGGACACATTGGCAGCCTCCATCTGACTCCTACACTGACTCTGCTGTGGACCAAGAAACTGTAAGTAAAATGCCACTAGAGAGGCTCCATCTCCACTTGACATGGCAGAGGAACAGCCCATGCAGCTCAGGCTGGGCAAAGAAAAGCAGTATTGCCCTTGCCAGCAGAGATACACATGCACACTCTACTCCACTCCAAATTCTCCCACTCTTTTATAGCACACCTGAAGGACAACTGCCAGCCTCAGCTAATTTTAGCCCCACCAGCTCAAGCTGTAAATGGAATTCAGAAATATAGGGACACATGACTATTGCATCCTTTTTCCTTTAAAAAGGACAAACCAAAATGTCAGCTGCAATCAAGAACCCCATAAAAAGTTGTGAAATCAAATGTTCTGGACCAGGGAAAGCCTGAGGCAGTACTGCTTATTTCAGTACAACTTATGCTCACCAATTCACTGCCCCTTTCCAGATCGTCATTCTAATTGATTTTTAAAGAAATAAACCACAAAAATCACATCCCTTTTTGCCCCTACAGATCACTGCACCTCATTCTGTACACCAGATGAGCCTGTCCATGAGGCTTTTGTCCACAGTTTCTTTGGCAATGCACTGATAAAAGTTAGGAGCTGTATGTAAAGCCAGGAATAGAGAAGGGGAAGCCAGGAAGGGACACTTGGATCCCTTTACAAAGAAACCTAGTCTGTTTTTCTGTATTAATGGCACAATTATTTATTAATGAAATTGAAATAGCAGTGACCCAATCATAGAATTGTTTTGAGTGGAAAAGACATTGAAGATCTTAAGACCCAACCATGATGTAAGTCTGCCAAGGCTGGGGCTAAACCATGGCCCTCAGCACCACACCTCTGCCTATTTTAGACACCTTCAGGGATGGGGATTCAGCCACCTCCCTAGGAAGACTGTTCCCAGTGCCTGAGAATCAATCAATGCTTTAGAACACTAATTCAACAACCTCTCCAAAGCCTCAGAAGCAAGAGGTTCCCCCTTTCCCACACCTAAGGTGAGCGGATTTTTGCAGAACTTTGTGCAAAATCCACCTGGAAGTGTAAAGCCCCAGCTTTTTTGTCGTCCCCCCCCCCACTCCCTCAGCTATCTTCTCATAGCTATACTCTGCCCCTAACTAACCAGAAGATTCCCTTGAACAGTGACCTTTCTATGCATTTGAACACTTTTGTACTTGGTTGTCCAGAATCAGAAAAAGTGCAGGTGAGCACCACCCACAACCTCAGAAAACTTTACCCTTCATTAATAATTTTAGTTTCTACTAGAAAAGAATCATTTATCTACAGATGGATGGATGTCATATTATTGTATCTAGGGAAGTTACTTTACTTGCTTCCCCAAAACTTTTGCCCTCAGGCAGAACATAAATGGAAATCAGGGTTCTTGGATGTCGTCCCTTAATCTACCTGTGCTAAAATAAACCGTAGAATAATTAGTGAGCAGCAAAGGCAAAACTTGTTAAGAGCTGTGATAGGCTCCTAGAAAGTTACATCCAACAGTATATGATCCAGAGATGGCCTTTTCAGGTTAAGAGTTGCACAAAGGCAGAAGTCTCGGGAGAGGAAAAAAGCCTACCGGCAATACTGCACGTAAACAGTACTTCAATGCTGCTCTTTCAAACCCCATTTCATACCAGATGCTCAGGACAACAAAAAAAAAAAACCCAACCAAGCACCCCAGATTTGCGTACAACTGTTTAATGAAACAGATCTTCCCCTTTCCCTTCTTCTCAGGAGAGAACAAAAAGGGTTTGTATCTTCTCAGAAAGATTTATGAAAATACTTTTTGAGAACTGAAGTGAGGAGCTTTAAAGATAGAAAACTGAGAACAAGCTGAAGATGCTCCCCCTCCATCCTCCTATAAAATGTTTACAATTTGACTTGCTCATAAACTATTTCACTAAGACATCTGGAAGTCATGAGTCCACTCCTACCTGTTTCAGAGCTCTCTTTGGCTAGACTCTCAAAACCCAGTTTTTTTCAGCCCTCCACCCTCTCTATGGGCATTTGCTTGCTCCTATCTTGCAGAACTGCTGAAGAAGTGAAGATGACAGGCCACCTGTAACATAAACAACATTATTAAACATTATTATCCCATTCTATATGGGCTAGAATGGGATTCTGGGACAGTTCAGCAATAAAGACTTCCAAGTTTCAGCGGTTTTCACATCTACAGAGTTTCAGAATAGTGACTTCTTAACTCCCTAACAGATTAGTACCTTTGTGAACAAAACAGCCCCTAATTGGCACTCTGTGATCCCTAACAAAACTTAAGCCTCTGAAAGGCAGGGTGGAATTTTCTTATCTGCTGAACAGATAAGGAATCTGACATTGAGAGAAGTCAGCTAAGTGTTATATTCAACTTGGCAAGATGGAAATTAATCACTCGAGGTGACTCAAGGACTCTCAGCATATGCCTATAGCCAACTACTACCTTTTGTTATCTTCTAAACACATGGTAACACCCAACACCACCAGAATAATTTCACCTTGTGTTTTATGTGATCTAAGGTCAGATATCAAGACTTTTTCTTTCTAGTACAAGAAGAAAATCAAATGAGGAAATAAAAGGCTTTTCTCTCAAGCCAAAGCATTTCCTGTGTCACACATATTTCAAAGCTGCCTCACCTCAGCTGCTGAGCACATTGCTTTCCCAGCTCCTTACAGGAATTCTAGCAGACCCTATTATTTGGCTTTTTTAAAGTTATAAGATGCTAAAAAACATGCCAAATGTGATCAATATGCAGAATTTGTGCAAGTGATTTACATCACATTTAGAGTAGTCTGCCCAACTTCTGTTTAGTTAAGATGCTAAGCCATCCCCACAGCCAGGATATTGGGAATGAAGCAGCAACAAGCAATTAAACACCGTTTTATCCATAAAAAACACACTGCCACTACTACAACCATCAGCCAGACCATGGCTACATGACGGCACGACAGACACACACATTAACTACAGTTGGTAGGCTTTTCTTATTTATTCAAAAGCTAGGGGATGACAAAAAGGGTTAAAACATTTTAAGCCACCTATTTATTACATGAACAAATACTCAACCCAGAGGGATTTGTTTTACAAGCCCCTCTGTCCAAAAACCACACACGAATTAAGTTTTATACACAAATGTTTATTTCTCAAATAAACTTCCCCCTTTAAACACAAGGAATGAAACCTAGGTCTTCAGAAAGGTGAATCTGAAACAAAAATCCCTCCAGTACGTTGTAATCACTGTTTTCTTGGTCACTACTGGCTTTAACAGTTTAAACATCAAAAAACAAGGACAGTCATTTAAAAAAAAAAATTTAAAAAAAATAATAATAATCATGCTACTGGATTCCTAACTCTGCCTCTGACCAGCTCTACACCGATCTCCAGGACTTGAAAATTTTACATCATTGAATCTGAAGCATTTAACTGAAGAAGAGCTGTGCATTAAACACCAAGAACTGAACAAGGAGATTATAAGATGTAATCAAGTTCATAACGAATATAGGTGTTCTTCTCGTCGTTGTAGATCCGTGGATAGTGTGCTATCAGAGCGTCCTGGGAGCCGATGTAGATGGAATTGTAGATCTTCCAGTAAACGTCTCTTACTTTCCTGGCAGGGTGAAACAAACCCTAGAAACAGAATGGGACATCATTTGTTAAAAGCTTATGTTCAAACGTTACTAAGTTTAACCAAGTTCTGCACAACAAGCATTTGAAAAAGCAACCACAGTTACTAGCACCACTTACAAAAAAGGCAGATACGCTAAATTCCTAACTTATGTCATTCCTGATTTTTCTGACTATCCAAACAGCAATACTTAAGAGACAGTTTCTTAGCTCTTTTCTGCAGGGAAAAATTCCACTGAATGGCAGAATATACGAGACAAACTGTTATGAAACTTAGAAACATGAGCAGGATGTGAAAGCTCTGGGAAAAAAACAGTTCTATATAGTAAAAGTATACAAGTAACACTCACCAAAAAAAAACCAAACACACCGTGCAAGAGACTTTTCACCTTTACCTTCAATGGTGGATATTTATGCTGATGTCCACCAGATTAAAGCAACTCCCCAGAGTGAAATTTCTTATCTGATGTCACTGATCTGCATCACATTCATCCTTGCTTCCTACCTAAGATGTGAGCTAAGAATCCACAACCAGAGCAGCAGGATCGGTTATGTGCAATCAGACAGAAAGGAGCCTTCAGATTTTACCAACACAGATGAGTATGGAAGCTGAACTGGCTCATGTGGATGCAATAGTATAACCTCTGGTCAAAGCACTGTTTCTAGTGCTTCACTCCTAGTTTTAAATGTCTTACTGTTTTCCTAGCTAATGATAAATAATGTTGATTTAGTATTAATCTTATCACCTCATTTATTCATCTGTTACCCTTGCCACTCTTAATTTATTCCCCAGTGTCCTCACAATCTGTAAAATGCTTCCGTTTTGCAAGTCAAATTACCAAAGCCACACTGTTTTCCTTTGACAAAATTATCTTTTTAGTCTCTTGGAAAGAAGTTCTGCTGATAAGCACCATCTCTGTGACCCCAGCAGACACAAGGACATACCTGTAAACAATACTGCAACATCCTGCAGGGACCAATAGCAACCCTGAGGCCCTCCAGAGCCCCCATGACTGCCTGAATGACATGAGGAGAGGTTTCAAATACATTAGGCCACACATAATTTAGCAGATGGTTAAGAGAATCTTCACAGCCAAACCCATAAACTCCCAGAGACATATGCTGCACCACAGCACTGGCTGTCTGTCTGTGCACAAGGTCCCTGCCAAGAGAGCAAAGGGGTGTTAATTAATTACAGGTCAAAGCAATGGGAATAGTATTTTTCAGTAACACTTGTGAGAAATACCAACATAAACTTTTAACCCTTAGTTACTGACAGCAAGAGGCAGAGTCACCAAAAAACACCCCCAAAAATAATCTCCCCCCCCAAAAAAAATAAAAAAAAATAAAAATCAGTAAATTGAAAGAAGGATGGAGTTTCCTTATAAATTACAGCACGCTAATGCCACAGCAAAAGTACTAACAAAAGAAATTGTCAAAATCTGTTTGAATGCAGGAAGCTTTGACTCACTTAGGAAGCTTCTATCATTTTAATCCTTTAAGTATTAGTAAAAGAAGAGTATATAATCTTTACTATCTGCAGACAAGGGTTTACAAATCATGATGGTCCCTTAACACCTTCAGCAAACAAACACACCTATTTGCTATCATTAAGACCCAGATATAACAGATGTGACTGTGGCTAACTGTACCCTAGGTAGGTAGACAGGTAGATAAAAGTGCACTCACCTGTCCATTAAAGCATCTTCAAGCAATGGTGTAACAGCATAAATGTAATCTTTGCCCATCTCTCCAATGTATTCAAAGAGGAAAGACAGGGATTTTAACACACCATTCTGGACATTCAGTTCTGGCACTCTGTACTCATTCATGAGTGCAGGCAGCACTGTGAAAGGTGAGCAAGTCTCAGCTACAATAGCAATTGCTACTGTAGTACACACTCTGTTCTGCCTTTCCTGTACTTTCAGGTTGTTGAGCAATGTAGCCAGTACATCGTGAGGTCTGAAAGAGAGAACATACACACCTGTGTCAATGAATTCAGCAAGGATTAGGAGAAAAATCAGTTCAGTTTCAAACACCAAGTGGCAGCCCTTAAAATGAGTTCAGGTAACTGGCTAACAACTTAAACCCAGGAAATTCTGAAACAGCTTAAACAACTACATGATCTTGTTTTCATAACCAACATTTTTTATTTTCTCTAGATTTAGCTTTTTCCCTGCCTCTGTAAACTGCGCAGGACACCAGCAGCCTCCCCACTATGACTCTCTTCTCACAGGTAATTATAAACTCATGTCAAACCACACACAGTGACAGCCTCTCTCCTGTACAGATATGCAGTTACGTTAAGAATATCCATAAAGATGGCAACCATGCTCCATTCTACAATTTGCTGACTTGCAGCATCACCTTAGTGGTAAAAAAATCCTTTGCAAATCAGTGTAAATATTGATTTGGAGGGTTTAGTAAAAAGGGACTATTTAAAATAGAGTTTATAAAAACATACAGAGTGTGTCTGAATGAGTATCACAGTATGAAAAACTAGTAACAAACAACTTTTACTACCACATCACACTCTAACCTTGCTAGTCTATAAACAGTCCAAACATGCAGCAGCCTATGGTAATCAGAATAGGTGACTGCACTCTCCTCTGACAAAGTTTGTACAATCTGAATGTAGAGAAGCTGGGGCATTTCTCACCAGAAAACTCACAATTATCATTACATTAGGTAATCATGTATAGAAGTGGATAAACATTAAACTAACTTACCCAATAGCTTTTGCAATGTACCCAAAAGTGTTCACTGTGGCTCTCCGGATAGCTTTCTTGTGGGCTTTTAATAATTCAAGCAGTTCAAAGCAGATTCTCATCCATTCCCTGGCAGAAACATATTCTGCACCTCTGCAAGAGAATAAAGTGAGCAACCTCTTCAGTGATGTTAAATAAAACCACAGACATTGCAGCACCTGTCTGTTTGCTATCAACAGGGGATCCTGCTTAAGCAATTGTTCATTAGGTATCTGTTATCATTAGACCCTCACTGGTTAACAGGGCACTCAATTTCAGATTCACAGACTGTATGAGGTTTGAAGGGACCCTCAAAGGTTCTCTTGTCCAACCTCCCTGCAACCAGGAAACACCTCCAACTAGATCAGGATTATACAATCATCAAAACACCCGGGTTGGAAGGGACCTCTAAAGGTCCTCTAGTCCAACCTCCTGGCAGTAAACAAGGGCATCCTCGACTAGATCAGGCTGCCCAGAGCTCCTGTCAAGCCTCCCCTGGAATATCTCCAGGGACAAAGTCTCAACCACCTCTCTGGGCAACCTGTTTCCTTGTTTAACCACCCTCAACGTAAAGAGCTTTTTCTAATATCCAATGTTCTGTTGTTTGCATTCTACGTTTGCATAAGTGGAAAAACACTCCTTACCAAGTGTTTGCAGAAGAAATAATTACAATGCATTCAACAGACCAACTGCTAAATATCTCAGCATATGCTTTACGCTCCACTGAAGAAGCATCAAGAGATATGAAAACAAATACCCAGATGCCAAACCTGGCACTCAAGCTTTACCTTTTTCTACAAGAATTGCCCACACAGAGGGTCACATTTTTATCATGGGTCACCTTACCTGTCTGCAATGCGCCCCACAAGATCAATACAATTCTCCTGTACTTTCTCATGCCTGTTCTTCAAAATAGGGGTAAGGCGTGGCAGCAGATCTTTGATGGGTGGTGTCATCTTGTGCATACCTATTGAATTCAGAGAAGTGTATTTAGTTTCACAATGCCTTTTTTTTTGGTGGAACAGAGATGTAATCAATGCACAAGCATACCTATAACGTTCACAATAGCCTTCAGTGCTCCGAGTATGCTGCCCAGTACTTCAGGGTACTCTTCTCCCAGGTACTCATACAGCACAACGCCCAAGTGTCCCATCAGTTTTCCTACAGCCAAATTAAAAAAAACATAAGAGTTAATGATCGTTTCCCCTCTTGATACCGTGACTTTGAAAGACACTGAGATCCTGGAGCGTGTCCAAAGAAGAGCAACAGGGCTGGTGAGGTGTTTGGAGAGCAAGGAGCAGCTGAGGGAGATGGGGTTGTTTAGATGGAGAAGAGAAGGCTGAGGGAAGACTTCATTGCTTTCTACGACTCCCTGAAACGAGGTTGGAATGAAGCTGGTGTTGGTCTCTTCTCCAAAGAAACCAGCACTAGGACAAGAGGAAATGGGCTTAGGTTGTGCCAGAGGAGGTTTAGGTTGGAGGTCAGGAAAAATTTGATTACTGGAGTGGTGAGGCATTAGAACAGGCTCCCCACGGAGAAGGTGGAGCTGCCACCCCTGGAGATGTGCAAGAAGCATGTAGATGGGCCTCTTCAGGATATAGTTTAGTGCTCAGAGTAGTTAGGTTACAGTTGGACTTGAAGATCTTAGAGGTCTTTTCCAACCTCAGTGATTCTAGACATACTAAAACAAATTTGGTAAAAGTCAATACAATACCTCTTGACAAGTCTTCATGACAACTGCAGTCCTAGAGATCAGGTCAGCAGCCTGCTGCCTAACTTTGGCTGATTTGTTGTTCAACCGCCACAGCACTGTACCACAGATCTGTGGCAAGTAGGGCTTCACTCTCTTGCCCAGAGCATTAACCACTGTGCCAAAGCCATTCAGCATCACTGAATCCTGAGTACAAAAACAAAGAAGAATCAGATCAAGAGTCACACTACATTTTAACTGAACCTGGCACCATCTAAACAAGCTCTGAAATGTTTCTGGATTTTACAGATTACAGCACTGACATTTAAGAAAGAATTCTAACAACCTAATTTAGAAGCAGACATTTCTGTATAACCAACAGTGAGCTGGTTTATAGTTAAAGCAAACCAAACACTAAATGTCCTTGGCCGTACCTCTGTGGTCTGTTCCTGGAAGGCATACAAGATACCATCAATGAGCTGTTCTTCCAGTTTATGATCGATGTCTGCCGCCCCCAGATTTCCCATTATCTTCTCAATGGTTTCCATGACCATTTTTCTGTACTGCTCAGCCTCATCTTTCAGATCATCCACAATTCTGGAAATTATTTCTGCCGCTCCAACTTTATTTGCCAGCTCCACAGTTGTATCAACCAACTGAAATACACAAGCAGTGAGTAGAGAAGCATCAAGAAAATCCTTCTTTATGTATCTTGAAATTAATTTTCCATACTCTGAAGAAACAGCATCATGCTCCTAAAGCCCTCTACAAACAACTCATGCTGCCTTTAGGAAATCAACCAATGTTTTAAACATGGGGTGAACTACCCCAAACCTTACAGCTGATGCTGACCGATACCCAAAGATGGAAAATGTCTTAATAGCCTTCTTGCTGCTGTGCAACTTCTAAATTGCTTGTGAAACGATTCGATTTCAGGACGCAAGACAAAAATCAAGCATCCAGCCTAAGTGAACATTGTCATGTGAATTTTATTCATCTATAAATAATTCTCCAACTGAAAAAAAGCCCACGATACCTGTCTGTAATTTCTCTGTCCAATGCCATTCTGTGCTGCCAGAAGTGTTTGAAGAAAGGTGGCAAGATTTCTGTTTTAATGTAGTTTGCTTCAACACCATCTGTACCACAACACTGCTTTACCACCTGACAGGAAACAAAAAATCCAACAGTTTAAATTGTGTGGGGTGCAGGGATGGTTGTTCTGTTCAGTTGGTTTGATTTTTATCAACATACATATTCAGGACACTGATAAACAATCATTCTGATGTACCTTCAACACAATTTTTTTCATCTCTTCATCAGGAGACTGGAATTCTCTGATAAGGATCAACATGACTTCTCTGGTGTAGTAGTTTGCATACTCAGCATCCATGAGTGGAATCAGGTAACCAATAGCTTTCAAAAAGGCAGCCAAGCCCTATTGAAATGCAGAAATGTCTCTCATGAGTTACAGAAGATACAAATCCATTTCAATTCAAACTAAAGTAGTATTTTAGATATACCTTTCCTCTGTGTTGACGGATACCCTTCCACAAAGGCTTCAGGACAGAGTCAAATGACTCAATCCCATAGGGAGTGGCTGCCTCAGCCAAAGCAGCAATAGCCAAAGCACTGATGGTGCGAACTTTCTGCTGTTCATCCACAAGACCTGCAAGAGAACAATGGTTAGTACCACTTCCTGTGATCTGAGCTGAAAACAGCAAAAACACAGGGGCAGACTAAAAGCAATTAACTGATTTGAGGAAAACTGCATTACTGTTTCTCTTTCAGCATCACCTGAACTGATTCTCAGTGTCAAAAGGACACACAAAACAGGACCTTACTATCGCTGTGCTTAACTGCAATATGAAAACTATGAAGTGAATACACAAATCTTTGCAGGGGAAAGCAGAACTTACCGTGTTCAATAATCTCAACCAAGCTCCTAAGATGAGGCAAGATAGCACAAACCATCAGAATAGCAATCTGCTGTACAATCTTGATGCCAGTATGCCGAGCCTGCCAGGATTTTTGCTTTTACAAACAGCTTTTAAGAAGGGCAACAGAGAAGGAATGCCCAAAGCCGAGGCAACGACAGCAAAGGCTCGAGCTGTTGTGTTTCGGACATATTCATCCATGTTATCAATATCAGGTCGCATTGTGGAGATCATTGTGGCCAAACCAGCAGCCTGAAGGAAAAGCATACAAGATACACCAACTGGATTTAAAGCACAGTAATAATTTTTCTACCATGCCTATAAAAATGCAATCTATGCAATCTAACTCAGTTGCCTTAATGAATGGAACTTTACCTTAGCCAAGTTTGAAATAATTTCTCTGCCTTCCACTCTAGCATAGTAGTCTTCATCAATCAGCAGTGGTTCAATGACGACAAGGATCTGGAAAAGATGAAAAAGTAAGTATTTCCTTTCATTAAAACTTTGGTACTGTTTCTGGCTCTACCAGGTTCCATGAAGCAGAGAAGATTCTGTGGATCCAAGCTTTAGGCTTTATGATTACTAGGGGAGGGGAAAAAAATAATTCTCTTATGCTCTTTCTGTGTTTCTGTCTCCAGAGGAAGCCCAGAGATACTGCCTAGAATCAGGTAAGATCCCTTCCCACCCGACCCAAGCTGGCATGTATCATTTTTACATCATGCCTTAATGCTATAAAGCCCACACTAAAATAACTTAAAGCGTGGCTTAAGAAATATGGAAGTCAGTTGTGTTAAAAAGCAAAATGCTCATCCTCTTCTGAAATGCAAGTAACATACACACTTCTCCAGAAACCATCAGAAAAGGCAACTGAAAGGTGGAATGGAAAAGGGCAGCAGACCTTGTGCACATATGGTCGGACCAGGTCATCCAGCTTGTACAGAATTCTGTCGATGACTTTGACGAGCAAGTGCCGCTCCTGATCTTCAAGTGTCGGTGACATCAGCAGAGGCAGGATTTGATTAAACAACGGCCCTGCTCCAAATTCCCGAGCTTTATCAGTAATCTGTCGCAACGCGGCCTAAACACAACCAAACACTCTGTTAATTCAACTAAGGAAACAATACTAAATCACAGAACAGGTAGATGTGAACCAAGTTAAAATGTAATTCACTGTCCCCACAGGCTTCAAAATACTTGTTTCTACCACTGTAAGATCACTTCACACAATTTTATGCTGGTCTGTTTAAAAATGAATGTGAGGAGAAAACACCCTGATGTTAGCTCCCAGATGCTCAGTTTCCAATAGAAACATGGTCCTGGTCCAATATTAAGAATGGCTCCAGCTAAAAAACTTATACAGCACTTACTTTGCAACTAGGCAGCTTGGTGCTATGGTAAATTAAAGCAAAGCTGTGCAGAAAAGACTGCTGATGTACTGCACGATGTGTAAAGCTGAAACTCCGAGAGGAGACACACTACTAATTTTAAAGTGTTAGAAGCAAAATCCAAAAAAATTACAAAGCCCTTAATCAAAAAGCACTATAAATCAGTAAATTATAGTGACTAATATACTGTGCAAAGAAAAGCAATGCTAAATTACACTGATGAACAAAAAAAGCCAGAGAGATGAGGAAAGCAGTAAGTAGATAAAGATGGAAGATGCTCTTTAAGGGAGTCCTATGGACAACTGAAACTAAACCTGAAAACAAATGGTTTTGCAGAATGAAATTCCAGAAATGCATCTAGCAGCGCATCTCACCTTCCTCATAGGAGGTGTGCCATTCTTTATTTTCAGAAGTAATTTCATTATTTTTCTCTCCTTCTGTTCTTCAGGACTCAGAGTTGATTCATCGACATCAACCTACAAATAATTCCAGACAGATAAATAGGCACTGATACATATGCAGAGGGAAACAGAAAACTTTGACCAGCACAAGTGAAAGCTCATTTACCAAGAGTTTATCGAAGTACTGAATGTCATCTGGTTTTAGGAAGGGGAGGTTGCCAGATGGCTGGTCATTGACACTCTTCATAGTCCGGTCTTCTGTCTGCATGTGGAACCCAGTCATACCACCCAACGGTGTTGGAGTCGCTGTAAGCTTGCGAGCTGGAGTGCGAATAGGTACATAACCAGCTGGTGGGGGAAGAACCTGCAGGAGAAGGGACAAAAATCCTCATATCACAACAGATAAAAAGAGGAAGGCAGCAGATACAAACCATGACCAAACTTTCATCTTCTATTTTATTTGTTTGGGGATTTGTGTGAGTGTTAGTGCTACATTAGCTTCCATGTTCACAGCAACACTGAAAAATTCGTTGAATTTGCAGCTATTTCTGAGGATATTTCAGAAGAAAGATGACTTCCACTGCTGAAAGCTTGGGAAATAAGCTTTGAACTCTTTACAAAGTATTAAATATCTCTATCAACACAGTGCACTAGCTGACTTAGAAGACAGTCATAGAGGAAAGCCACAAATTCTTAGAATTTTTGTCAGTCCATTCATAGCTCATCTTTCACCTTGAGGGGCATTCCCAACATCAGGAAGGTGAACAACTGGCCCTGGAGGTCATCTTTAGTTCTCTAACATGTACATGATTAAGTTCATCAAACACACACCTACAATCAATAACACTAAATGTGGACAATCTGGTTTAAAAAAAAAAAATTAAAAATTAAAAGCATTGCTATTCCCTGATATAAAAACCCCAAAACCCAACAAACTAACATCATGGTCTGCTGTACTTTCATCCAGATGAGTTACCTTATATCCTTCTGGAAACATAGCATCCAATTCTTCATCAGAAAGTGGTCTGTTTCTTTCATCTATTTCCCTTTCCCAGCGCCAAGCCTGCAGCTGTTCAGGGGTCATGCTCATGATATGACCTGTATTTAAATGAAAAATAATTAAAACAAACTATTTAAAAATAATTTAAAAAAAAAAACCACACCACTTTTTGTATGTTGCAGGAGATAAATTTTTTTTTACTTAACCATTAAGGACTCTCCTGAGACAAAGCTTTCATAATATTTGCAATCTGTGCATAGTAAGATATCAAACTTTTAGAGTCTTTTAATCCACGTTTTACCACCCGAATTGAACAGGAAGAGCATACTGAGCACACACTGACCACTTCCATACAGGCAGGAGAATACATCAGGCAGAAGTCTATTTCAAATGGAGAGGTAAGTGTCTGTGCTTCATTTCCCAAAATAAAGAGAAGCCTTGGACACTGGATATGCTTACCTGGTGTAGGAGTTGCCATGTTCATAGCTGGTGTACCAATGGGTGTTTTGCCAGGTGTCAGAACAGGAGTGCTGCCACCCATCTGGCTAGCAGGTGTTTCGTCCCAACGTGACTTCCTTTTGCTTGCTCCTGGGGTTGGTGTCTCACCGATGGAGTCACCACCTCTATCTGTACGAGGCGTCTCAGCCCATCCGCTGCCATGGCCCGGAGTATCTGAGGGAAAAAAAACCAAATTGTTGCAGGAAGCTGAACAGTCCATACTGCAGTTGTAGTTATCAATACCCAAACTCATTGTCAGTATCCTGTTCTCACGTGAACACAAATCAATAAGCATCGAATAAACAGGGAGACAGAAAGGTGACTCTTGAAAAAGCCCAAGCACTGCACTACATCCCTAGAGAACTTCATTTTATGAAGAAAACATGTCACCTTCTTGCTGAATCTTAGCATAAAGAGGTATAATTCTAAAAATACAAAAGAACTTGAATATTCTAGAAACTGGACAATGTATCCACAGTATCCTGTGTACTCCCTTGATAACAGCATTAACAACAATGGTGTTTCACTGTTCTCTGGCACAGGAGCCTAATTCAAATCAGGCAGCTGAGAAATTCCTGCCAGAACTTGTTCAAATGATAACCTCTTTAAAAATAAACACTTCAAACCCAACACGCACAAATCTACCACAAAAAAGCAAGTGGATGTGAGCTCCTTCACCCATGAAATCCCAGCCTGCAGCAGTCACTAGCCAGACCACAGATACTGACTGGTTTGAGCAGAGGTGCTCCAACAGCTGTGAGTTAAGAACCCAATGCTGCAAATGAAGACATCACAGCAACCACTAGAGGTCACAATATAATCAGTTCTTGCCTGACTTCTGAATCTACCATTTGCTTGGGATGAAAGAATGCTGTACCACGAATCACCCTTAAACTGATGATGTGCTTCACTTTCACATAAGTACCTCTTTCTGTTTTGGGTGTTTCATCCCATCGGTTTTTACGTGCACTGGAAGTGGCACCTCCGTGGCCTGGTGTTGCATGCCCAGGTGTGTCCCGTCCAGGTGTGGCAGCTCCTGCTGGCGTATGACTGGGGTTGGATCCCAGATTTTCGAGCCTGGGGTAGCACCAGGAGTTTCACTGCCCTTGCACGGCCTGGAGTTTCATCCCATCGCAAGATGGTGTATGGCCAGGAGTCTACACAAGACAAACCAAAAGTATTAGTCTCTCTCATACTATACTCTCACAACTGCTAGTTACTACCGTTTCTTTCTAGTAGAGTAGGAAACTTCTGAAATTCAAGACAATCAGCATTAATGATGTCTTCTGCAGATAAACTGATGAATACTAGGATTATTACCTCTGCTTGATCCAACTGGATAGCTTTTTAGGTGTAGCACCAGGAGTCTGATCAGCTGTCTGATCCCAACGCGTTTGCGTTTTGAAGGTGGCTGAGATGCAGCTCCATTGACGACTTTAAGCTCTCAGCTTTAGCTTTTTCAGCTAGTTGTTGTCTAATTTCCTCTGTTCAAGGGCACAAAAAGACAAACATAAGAGACAAGATTTCTTAAGAAGGCCTCAGATTATACCTTCAAAAGAGATTTTTCAGCTCTATCATATATTAATAGGCTATTTTTGAGGGCTTGCTCATATATATCCAAATAGCTACAGGTTCAATTTCAAGGCCATTTTCTTTTCAAATTCTTCTACAGTGACAGAGCAGCTAAGTTGTGGGGGGGCTGGTTTTGACATCTTTAAAAAACCCTTCACACACAAACACATAGAAATGTTGAGTGCTACCCTGCTCCAATTAACAGGTGGCACTGTAGGTATTACACAAGAAATGTGGTAACTCATTTCTGCTTACCTATCCATAGCCCCAAATAAAGCATGACCTTTTCTCTCCTTTTTTTTTTTTTATTTGAGCCCTAATGTTAGCCTTACAGCTGTTATTACTGCTCCAAGTCCTTCAACAAAGACTTTTAAACCTCCCTGAGCTGACAAAACCAAACATCTCTGACACTGAATACCCCTTAGTGACTGTTAGCTTTGGTTTCATCTCTCGGGAAGAAGAAAACAACAGAAAAGTCCTACTGAAAAAAAAATCCAGATTAAAAGGTATTGAGACTGTTCCTCCATTGTTTAAGTATTATTTAAAGTAGATGTTTTTCAAAACGCACATCTTTAAATTCTGCTGACTTTCAACAAGAACATGATTTTCCAAAGGAAAGAGCTTTTAAAAAAAAAAGTCAGCAGAATTTTCCCACTTAATGTGCTTTCAACGGCTGTAAAATGAAATGAAGTTCAAGTGCAAACCCCTCCCGCACTCCACACACCTCTTCCTTTGTTAAATGCTGTTCACGCATAACATCCATGTATGTTCTGGCATTCATTTTAGGATCTGGTGTCTTCCCTCCTGTGGAAGAGAACAGCAACAGGAATAGAGCACAGTGAGTACAGGATAAACAGAAGCTATGGACTTTTTCTACTGTCCTGCTCTAATATATATATTCCATGATTGTTTAATTTTACTTTTTGATTGAGAATTTTAAAAATTACAGGTATCTTACGTTTATTCAGTTTGCTGATCAATTTAACCTGTTTGAACACAAACATAGCTACTGCAGTTTCAAACAAATATTTTAAAGCCAAGATAAATGATAACATGACAACACAGTTATAAGAGTCTTCAGAAGTGATGGGTTCCTGGGTTGCTAATCCGGAATACGTACACTTTCGTGCCTTTGTCTCCACCAGCAGTTCTGACTTCAAGCAGCAGAATAGAAGCCTAGAAAATTATCTTTACCATTAGTAACACTTTGGAAAGATATTTATATTCAAAACATACCTTGTGTAAGCTGTTAAATCCTAGTTGTTATCTGACTAGAAATAAATACTCCACACCTCATCAATGTCTAAAATGTTTTATCATAAAGACCCAGTTATAAGGTTGACAAATCTGGGCATGTCTCCCAGATCTTCTATTGTCATACTGTAAAAGGGCTTCATTTTTAAAAAAAATAAAAGAAAAAAAGAAAACAAAACAAAAAACCCCAAAATCTGTCACTTTCCCCTCTTCTCAAGGTACAACTGTGACTGGGAGCTGAATGTAACACAGTACACATACCACCACGACAATACTCACAGGCAATGGGTTTTGTAAACCATGTGGTGTTTTATGCTGTGTATCTTGAGTTAACTACACTTTTAAATAAGAAGCCCAACATTATTAAAACAAGACTCAATAAAAAAACTTTTCTTTAGAAAAATGTGCGTATTTGCTATACAAGTGGTATAGCAGTGTAATTTAGGAAAAAAAAAATAAACTTCTTAAACATTTCTATGCTGAAGATCATTGCCCAATTGGCTGTGTCATTCTGACACTAGCTTTGATAGGACTTTCCTTTGGGATACTTTTTCACCATAATCTACACAGGATGTGTTGAACTGCACCCTTAAGAATGCAGACAGGACTGGCATATAGCAGTACTGCTGTAGGAAAGAAATTAAGGACAGTTAGTATGGGCCTGTGAATTCTGACAATACATCTTTATATCAATTACAATTAAGCAAGTAAAATAATTAATAACCCTATTCATTCATGCAGGCTGAAATTCTTATTTGTAACACTGCAAAACAGCTAACTCATTTTAAGCCAACAGGCACCTTATGCCACATGTGAAACACACACCTGAAGAATTTCTGACAGACCCCACAACCCACTAACACCCTTTTCTGACTTGCATTCTCAAAGCATCAGAACAGACTTGAACTATTAAAAGTATCAAAGTCTTACATCTGCTCTTGTTTCTTTTAGCTATACCACCTAAGTTTACATAGGATGGCAAGACTTAGGTGCTCTCTTTTGAGAGCTAGCATTTCAATGCAGTAACCCTGTAAATCTACAGCTTGGAATGAACATTTTCAAGGTACTGAAAGAATCTGAGCACTCAATACACATGTTGTTCAAAGTATAATGCACAACCCAAAACAAAATGAAAAGAGAAACCTTTAACCTTTGTGTTTCTATGGCAATGGCTCATTAGTTTCTTGTCCTTCTACCTGGAAAGAAAACTCGTATTATAAAGATGAAGAATATGGCATCTAGGTTTTCAACCAAATCTCTATGAAAAGGGGATGTTTACAACAAAACTAAGCTTATAAGCATGCCAACAGAAATCAAAGGGCTAAAGACATTTAAAGACAACAAATTCCAGAGAGGGTATAGAAAAGTCCAAATGATTACCATCTGCAAAAGGGTCAAGACGCTCAGGGGAAATTATCATCATCCGCCTGTGCTTTTTGTACTCATCTTCCCGATCTGCAATCTTTTGAGGACGGTGTTCTGCAAAAGGATCATACTACAAAACAAACACACCTCATTAGTCATCACGTGTGAAGAACAACATCAGAAGTCTGTGATCATAGGCATGGATTCATTTCCAGTATCACTAAAATCCTACTTTATTCTCAATCTCAACTATGCAGTAAGATCAAAAAAATTATTTTGTCCTTTTTGCCTGTTGTTTTAAACACAGAATTTCTTATCAAGTAACTTCTGGAAATAATTTGTATTCAAGAAGTTGATTCACTTGTCATTAAAGCATTTCATGCTGTCACGCTTTCCCCTTTTCTACAGGGGGTCTTAACGCTGCTTCACAGCTTGTAATTCCCCAGAAAAATACTCCAGGGATATAAAATCTAAGTGATAATATATATTTACAAAACCCAGACATAGAAGGGACAAGTTTTCCAGTTATTTCCATTTTTAAATATCTGACTTATCAAAGTAGATGTTTCAATAGTGTAACGTCCATGCCTCATCACCTTTACATGTAGAACTGCCCATTTTTATCACCTGTGGCACACTAAACTAAACCAAAATTAAAACTCCACAGCACTTCACAGACATTGTATCTCCAGGAGACAAGGTCTGGCCTCAAAATCCATAACTTTTTTCTCTAATACCTCCAACAGTATTTTACTGTGCCTAAAGATGTACCTGTTCAGTAGATTGTGGGATGTCATTAAGCAATGCCACTGGAGCGTGGTACCCTGGCTTCTTCTGCCGAGCAAGCTCGTAGAAGGGTAGTCATCATCATCCTGGCAGGAAAGAGACATGGCATATTGACAGTGAGAAAAAAAACGTCACACACTGGGTCATAGAAAAGGTGGAAGTGGACAACTAGAATAGCTGACTCTGAATTTATTATGGATTTTATATATGTTATATCATTGGTCCCAAACTGCTGAATAAGATAAACCTACCCACACCATCTAAAGACCGTTTTCTCTACAAGACTCAAGAATTCTGCAATATGCTACGTTTAATCAAGCATGCTGTTTACACTAGTTATACAAACAGGCTGTCTTCATACTGGCACGTGGATAGAGTTCCTAGCTGGCACAGGAAAATTGGTTCAATCTGCTTTTCCTTAAAAGCCAGCTAGAGACAGAACAAAACTTCAGTCAATAGCCCTATTAAAAAAAAAAAAAAAAAAACCACAAACACACACCAGTAAAATATTCAGAATTGTATTAATTTAGTTATACCTTGGCAATCACAAATACTCAGACATTTTTTGCTCTCTAGTGCCTTGCAGCCAGTTTCTGTGCAATGATTTACAGCAATAAAAAAAAAACACACACACACACAAAAACCCAAACACACACACAAAAAAACCACCAACCCACACCCAACTGCTCTTGAAACTATGAACTGATTTCAGTAAGATCCTGTAATGGAAACTTTTAGTTAAGGAATTCTTAGAACTGTTACAAATGACACGTCACTAAAAACAAAATAAATAAATCGGCTAGTACTAATCTGAACACAACAGTCTGCCTTCCTTAAAAACACACCTCCCTCCATATTTGCACATGTATTCATGGTCAGAACTGTAGTGTCTGACTGCCCCTGCAACTGAAAATATGATCAAGTGTTAAACAATGTTTATCACTAGAAAGAAAAGTAAGCCTACAAACAGGATACATAAAGAGAACTTAATACAGTGAAAAAGCCAATTCTCACAAATTGCTCTGAATTTGAAATCAAGCAGAGAAACAGAAATCTTAAAATAGTCACTTATGTTTGCTGGCCCAAGATTTGATTTGTTTTCCAAGATTATTTTTCACTTTGGCAGCCAAGTTAATTATTGCAGGCAAGGCTAATGTTGGTTATATACCAGGCCAAAGTTTTTGCCTTCTGCTTGGGCATATGTGACCTTCAAAGTACAATTCATAAAGTACAAGCCAGACTTGGAATTCAGGAGCTTCCCAGGTGAGACATATTTGGTCAAATATGGTTTTAATAACAACTGCTTTGACTTCAGCAATTGCTATTAAAAATTCATCCAAATTAATTCCAAAAACACTTAGAACGAATGCCCTAAATAAACAAATATATAAAATCACTTACATCTTCCAATTCAGTTGCTGCAATTGAAGTGACATATCCAGCAAATCTGCTGTCACTGCCTCCATAATCTCTTGATCATAATATCCTGTGGAATCAAGGCCTACTCCTTGTGCTTCATCAAGAGCAGGCTTCTTCCCTTGAATTTCTCGAATTTGTGCTTCAATATCTAGGGCAAAGACACACGAAATAGCAGTTCTTTTAATGCCTACACACAAAACGGTACTATGACACATACTACATACAGCAAAATGATTTTTTCCCACCAGATTTCAAAGATTACAGGGGGAAAAAAGGCACATAGAACTAAAATAAGAAAAAAAAAATAATCACGATGTTTATAAACAGCTTTCCCTTCAGCTATAATATTACCCAGCACAGAAAACTTGAATTGTATGGGCCGGGGTTTGAATCTCACCTTCCAACAGAGACAACACAGAAGGTCATTTACACTGGCATTTCTCAACACTGCATTAACACCACACTTCCTTGGGGAAGGAATCTTCTCATTAAAGGCTTTTCAAATTATCACAAATCAATTTTGCTAATATAACCAAATCTGTTGATAAAGCTACGCATGAGCTGGCAAATTGCAGACGTTTAGTAAAACTACATTGTGCCGCGTTATGTAACATATGCAAACATATTATCTTTGAACACATAAAAAAACCCTCTCACATTTCACTCAATATACTGTTAGCACATACAGAGGAAAGGGAAAAAAAAAAAATATTTTCAATTTTTCTTCTGGCAGCTCAAATGCTATTTATTCACAACTACTCCTGCCTGGACCACCATCTTTTAGAGAGTCTGCTGTTCTGAGTAACAGGAATACTACCCCTCACCCAGGACAAATCGGAGCTGTATCATGCTTTGAACTCTCCAGTCTGACTCAATTCTGGTAGCCATCTCTGACCTTAAAAGTTTGGTACTTTCAGAAAAGACATTAACTTGTTAACCCAGATTTGGGACAACAGTCCAGTGGGGAAAGAAGGAAAGAGCAGATATTTCTAAACTCATCAAGAGTCCCATGCACAGAAGACTGAAGATACACCAGAGTAGCTGATAAGGACAATCTTGCTCCACCCAGTTAAGGGCTTCCATGAAACTGTGGCAGGTTATCTAGAAGGTGGTAACTTGGGACAGTCAACTTTGCATTACACAAACTCATGGTATCAGCCTTGACTCCTGAAAGCTGAAACCTGACAAAAGCCTTACACTGCTGGCCACAATCACCTGCTGAATCCTGTTCCCAGGTACATCCAGCTCCCCCAAATCCTGCACAAGCATAGGAGATTCCAGTGAGCCCACAACTTGAGACATGATGCTTCCTAATACGTTAGTTTCCTGGAGAAGCAGCAGAAAGTACAGCTGAATTAGGGATCCCTGTCTTGCCCACAGAGGCCTCTAAGACATAACAGAGGTATCCTGTTTATCAGTGTCATCATAAGGCATTGTTTGTATGAAGCTGCCCTATGGCACGTTTATGGAGCAGACACAACTCAAATGCTTTTCTGAGAGGATTTTAAGCTATTTCTGTTTCATCTAAAGAGCACATCAAGCTCCTGAGTCCTTTTGCAGTGAAATGGAATGCCTCAAGTTTTCTACCAAGGACAAAGCTACTAGCACAAGTGCTTTTAGCGCATAATGCCATTTTTTTGTTTCTAACGAGCAGTTACTAGAACAACATGCTGCCCACCCTAGTTGTAACCAACTTCAAAACAAAAAGCCGACAGATCTTGCCTACAACGCCAAAGTCTTTTCATCATCTGTCCACTGAATCAGCCTAACCATAAAGCTCAGCCAAATAAAGCACCAGTAAGTACTCGGCCACACAGGATGGACCACAGAGATCTGTGACCAAAGTCCATTAAAAGTGTTACAGTACTTCTGCAGCAAAAGCAGAAGACAAAAAAGTTTCTCTTATAGTTTTACTAATACTTACATATTGAGGCCTGATTCTCTTACTTTATTTCTTAAATAGCTCTACTTACTGAAGAATGTACAGAACACATTTATTCTTGGCCTTCTCCTTTAAATTAAGTTGACCTCAAGTGTTTGTGCAAACTAAGGAGCACTCATTTTCTTGATGGGCTACTTATACCTGCACAGGGTTTACAGGGTTAACAAACCCCACCTACAGCCACCATAATTTTCAACTCATGCTAAGTAGTCTCTAAGCATTAGTTTAAATGAAGTACTCTTCAGAGAACATCCATCTGACAAAAAAACCTTTAACCAGAAGGTCTAAAAGGTCTGCAGCCAGAGGTGGCCTGATTACCAGTCTAGAAAGCATCACATACGTAGCTTCCAGTCTTTTCCAAAGACTATTTTGACATTAAAGATGCATTAAGATGCATTTACTTTCCTTGATCTAACTGGCACTTCCTTGGAAAAGCTCAAAGCGCATTTAACAGAGCACTTATGCACAAATCAAATTAAGAGAGGAGTAATCATAAAGCTTAAAAACCACACTGTGTAAACTACTTCATTGAGGATTTAGTCAGCTAGGACTTAAACAGAAACTTCAGTCAAAGGGAACGGGATTTAAAGGAAAAAGGGGGAAAATAATATCCTGCTTATCTTATGTCTGTATTTTACACCGTTAATATATTGTTTTATTTCAAAAGTAGTAACTTTAACATGCACAATTGATTTGAAAGATACTATAATGCTAATTAGTCAACATACTTGAAATTCAAAGTCCCTGAGAACTCTAGCAGACAGCAAGATCATAACAGACTTTCTGCAAATACTCCTTACCATACATGTCATTCTAATGGCAATGTCTAAGTGCAAAACATCTTTCAGCATGAAAGCAGAACCAGACCCTATACTGAAGCAGTATTTATAGCTTGGATAGTTGTATGCTTTCATGCCTTATCGTATTTTTACACATTTAGCATGCTCTGTGCAGTTTTATTTCTAGCTACTTTAGCACTTTATACATGTTAGATCTCTCTCTTATGTTTACAGGTCCCTTTGCTTTTTTGAGCAAGAAAAAAGAAAGATTCAAACTAAAAACTACCTTCAGCAGCATTTGAAATTCAATCATTTATTGAGGCTCTATAAGCTGCCGTTTAAAACTTGTTTTCCAGCCTAAACCAAAAAGCTCTCCCGTAAACTATGAAACTGAAACCATATCAAAACGTTTTGATAGCTATTTCAGGTTGTGTCTTCAAACATCAATCCACAAATATTCAACAAACAATATAAAGATGTGAAAAATCTTATAAGACAACTTAATAATAACCAACTCTATTTGGAAAAATCAGTCTAGAACTGAAAAAAAAATCAGAGAGAATTCAGAGGAAAAAATAATCAAGCTATTCAGCTGATTACTTCCACGTTGGGAAGACATTACATGATGATACTCAGTTACACGTAAGTTTTTTATTTACCTATCTACAATCCCTCTAAAATCTGTTCTGATACAACACTAATCAAAACGTGCAACTGGGAGAATGTCAACGTTCCCATTTAAAGTCGATGGGCCACCATTCGCTTCAATAATAAGCAATTTAATTAAAAAAAAATCGACTAGCTTATTATTAAAAGCTCTTTATGTAATATGAGAGAGAGCTGTGAAGACGGAGGGGCACTGATACTACGGGGCACCTGATACGTTGCAGTATACCAACCACTGTCCGAGGTAGATTTTTGTTAGTGAATTATGGACGTAAATAAATATAAAGCACATCAGATCACACATCATGCACAGAACCATCAGTAAAAACCCGGAAGCGAGAACCTGACGCAATACGATTCTAAAAAACTCTCTTTTTCTTTAAAGTGCAGGGCAAGCCACAAAAGCTGTTCAAGAAGAAAGCTTTGCTTCCTGCCATGATGAGCTAGAAGCAATGGTGATGAGAGCCACGCAGCACTTCGGACAATAACACTGCCTATGGAAGTCCTCGCTCATTAAACGCTCACAGACCAGTTTTCTGATGTAAACACCCACCCGGCAGAAAGCCTCCGTGCTAAAATCGCAATGAAACGCTTTGAGACCTCACAGGATTTTTTTCTCTCCTTCAGGGCAGGTTCAGTAAGCACCACGTCGACACGATGCTTAGTAACAGCTCAGGCCATGCTGGTTTTCAGCGGACAACACCCGTTCACCTGCCCTCTCTAGCCTCGTTTACTGCGGATCCAGGCCGAAGGGCTCGGTCAGGATAATAAACGTGCGTGGATGGCATTTACGATGCGAAAGTGAGCAGGCGTACACCGCGATCTACACAGAGGGCTGAATACGAGTAGGCGGAGGGGCCCAGGCCGCGTGTGCGGGGAGGTGCGTACAGCGGAGGAAGGCGAGGAGCGGCCCACGGGCGGCCTTTCGTGGGAGCGCTGCTCAGCCTGGCTTCGTGCCGGTAGGTGGGAGCCGGCAGGGATTCGTTGGCTCGGTCAGCAAAACACAACAATCGACACCATCCCCCTTCACCTCCCCCATCCCCCTTCAACTCCCCCATCCCCCTCTAAACGTGCACAGCAAGAGTCCCTCTCCAGGTTAGGTCCCCCCCCGCCGCCTCTGCAGCCCCCGAGGGGGAGGCGGAGGCCCGGCCATGGTGGTGACACAGACGGAGACGCCATTACAACAGGCTCGGCCCGCCCCCACGGCCAGCCCGCCTGGCTCCCACCCAACGAGTCGGGCCTGACGCTGCCTAGAGTCGCGGATAAATACACACCAAAGGCAACTGCCGAGCGCGCAGCAACAATGAGAGATACTGTGGGTGTTTCAGCGGCTTCTTACCTCATGGGTCTTGGCGATCTTCGCCATTTTGTCCACAGTGAACAACGCCGAGGCGGAACTGGCGCGGCCCAACCACTTCCGCGAAGAGAGGGAAGGCCGAGGGCACAGTGCGCAGCGCAGCGTTAGGCCGCGCTGCATCCAGCCAGCTAATGGCGCCTTGCACAAGCGCAGCGCTGCGGCGGCCGACCTCACACTATTGGCTGGGCCAGAGGCCAAGCCTGCCCATTGTGATAGATGGCACGGACAGCGAATGATAGCATGGAGGAGTGGTTTGGGCTGGGGTGGCACGGTGGGTGGTGGGTAGGATGTTCACACCATCTGGGTTCAGCTGTATAATGTGGCTCTTGCCCCTCCCTCTGCGTTTTTCAGACAGTCAGAAAGGACAATGTTTTCTAATGGCCTTTGTAAAGATCATCTAGTTCCAGCCCCCCTGCCATAGGCAGGGACATCTCCTACTAGACCAGCTGCTCAAGGCCCCATCCAGCCTGGCCTTAAACACTGATGGCTTGAGGCCTGACTTCACTGGGCAAACCGTTACAGTGCCTCACACAAGAGCATGAAACTTTGATGTAGATGAAGGTATAAGTACCTCAGTACTACTCTGTTACTAGGCTAGAGAGAGGAATTAATTGCATGCTTCTGTTACGGCCTACAAGCTGTCTTCTTGGAGCACAAAAACCCACTTGCAATACACTGTGTGTCAAAATGAAATCACTAAACATGTTACTGTCTCCTAAGAACTTGCTTCTCACTGGTCTCCCCAAGGCTGGTACCACTGGGATGGAGATGTTCTGCCAGTTTGCCAAATTGCTTGAACATTGTTTCATCCTGACAGAATGAGTGGCCCAGTGTACACAGATGAATTATTAGATGGCAGAACAAAACATGTATACATGCCACAAATAGGGGTGTAACTGGATGGAAGCACTTTGGGCAGATCAGCTGTGAGAGACTAAAGCTTGTCTCTCCTGGTGTGACTCAACAAAGATAAAATCACTTGCTGCTTGCCCAGACAATAGCTGATGTGCGTTGGGCAGAGCCACTGGAAGGACTCTTGGAGGTGCAAAGATAACATTGCTCACGGGACTGCAGCTGGCCTACAACAATGGCCCAAGGGCCCAGCATTCACACCTTCAGGACAAGATCATTCCAGCCATCAGATACCCCAGGAAAGGACAATGGAATCACCACCTGTTTCCTGATGTGTAAAGGGTGTGTGGGTAGGTAGAGGAGCAGGAGGAGGCGGAGGCCCTCCCCTCCATCCAGACCCTGCCCAACTCACCTGAGTACACAGAAAGATTTCCTGGGGAACGATATCTGGACACTTACCTAAGGATGATTTCCCAGAACGATATCCTGGGGAACAACCCTGGAAACTTGATGAGGACTAAAAATCTGTATAAAAGACTGGAGCAATTACTGGCTAGAAGAAGAAAATTGAAGAAAGAAAACTGGAGAAAAAAATGCAGCACCACACGCTGGAAAGATCGGGCCAACACGGGATCCTGGACTCTGAAAACCCTCTCTCCGTGCCCTAAGTTCCGCTGCTGCAACTCATGGAGCAGAAGAAGCTGCCAGAGGACCACATCTCTTCTACAGCCAAAGCCTCAGCACCCTTCCTCTACAGACCTGACATCTCCTGCAGCACCGTTTCTCTACAGACCAACATCTCCTGCAGCACCTTCCTCCACAGACTCAAATGTCTTGGGGGGTGAGGGGTGTGGTAATATAATTACTTTCCTCTTCTTCTCTTCTCTATTTTCTATGTAATAATTCCTTCTCTCTCTCTTCTCTCTATTTTCTCTCTCCCTCTTATGATCCATCCACTTTATTTAGTCCATCCACTATTTATGTAAAAATAGTCTAGCTGTTGATATTTGGCCTCGTTTGTGCCTCTAATTTCACAAACGGGAATATTCATAAAAACCTGAATCTCTTTCCCTCTCTGGATCGAGACACAGGCCTATTCCATAATTAGTAAGGGCTAGAAAAAGGGAACAGAAGCCATGTTTTAACGTGGCTGTGCCAAACTGGCTGAAGCTGCTAGCACATGGAACTCAGAAACACATCGGAGATGCAGAAATAATCTAAGATCAAGGAGGTGAACTTCAATAATCACAAGCAAACAATGCTACATACTGTAATTCAAAACGAAGTATATGAATTTAAAACAGCCAAAATCATCAGAAGGTGATCAAGTGTGGGTAGCAAACAGAGCTAAGTATCTGTCAGTTGCAAACGTGCCATTGCAGAAGAGATGTACCTAATTCCAGGCCAAGAAATGTGTGTAAAACTGGGAACAGATACTCTGGAAACCACAGCTCTGATGGAGTACACAGTGATGAAGTTACATTTGGGACTTGGAGTTCAACAAAGACATGGACAAACTCAACACAGTCAAGAAGAAGAATGGTCAGTGGTGTATGAGACATGAGCCAGTGTGAACCTAGACACAGTTGTTTAGCTGCTCTGCAGAAACAGTCCTTATGCATCTCCACATTTTCTTGGAAACTATGAGCTTTTCCCCAGTTTGTTGATGTAATAATATACCATCTTTCTACAACAATGTCTACAGTGTATATCACAACTGGATGGGATTGATTTGTCCACAGGCAAAGCCCTGGAAACTCTCTTATACTCAGATGTTACAATGAAGGTAATATTATTTTTCTCTACTTTTACTAGTAGTAAGCACACAACAGAAGTAAAACATAGGGCTGGCCACACAACCAAGTTCAAAGTCATGGTTGTTAATCACACAAGACATTAATGTATTTCATAAACCCAGTGTAAGGTGTAAATATACATTGTGCAGTTTTATTGTACAACTAATTCCTCTAATCCACAAGCAAATCTGTGTCAACTTGAGAGCTTCCAATAAGGTAAAATGTATAAATAATTAGCAAAAGGGGGAGATAAATGCACAATGGTAAAAATAACATTCACTGCTCACTAAAATCCATCTCATGAAAAGATGTCAATTCAGAGCAGGGCTTCATGAGGATTGTCTTTAAGAAAATAAAGCCAAAGAGTGGTGTTTTCTGTGCACACACAGGTTTGACTCATCTATTGATCCACATGTCTGCCTGTCTTTGATGAGCCTGCAGAAGTTTGCTGAGCAGTTCTGTTTTGTAGTATTGTACATAGCTACATGTATTCAAACATTCCTAAGAAAGACCATAGTCTGAAGGTGAGAGGGTCTGGTGGAATGTCTCTTTGTGTTAATAA